>WOGR01002761.1:0-16888 GCA_015342045.1 Leptinotarsa lineolata | reverse complement strand
GTGCGATTACCCAGCACGGTGGCCTGGCGGGGAATCGAACCCCGGTCTTCCGCTTGAAAGGCAGATGTGCTAACCTCTACACTACCGAGACCTGCTGCTGATGATACTAATTTTATATATTCAGGAAAAAATATGACGGACCTGATGAGAACTAATGAAGAGGTGAGGAAAGGATTTGACTATTGACTCGCAATGAAGAAACCTAAAATTAATAGTGATAGAACACAAATGCTCAAAGCAACCCACAGACTTGAACAAGAGACTGTTGAAATACTTGGAGTTTTCTTAGATAATGAGGCCTATTTTAGAATTCACGTATTGATATTTAAAAAAAATAAATTGTCCACATCCATTTTCATTCTTCGTCATTTGAAAACCGTAACAAGTTGCAGTACATTGAAGATAACATGCTTCTCTCTGTTCACACATGAGTTATGGAATTGTTCTTTGGGGTAACGCAAGAGACGCAAGTAATATTTTTAGGATACAGGAAAAGGCTATACGTATTCTAGCCCTTGTATTGTAGGTAATACGTTGTCTGTCTGTTATGTTTTTGCCAAAAATTCCTTTCCGGGTAATTTCTTTTGTGGCGATTGAGACACTAGCCAGTTCTGTTTGATTGAACCACGCTGGTATTTCTTTCCATTCCCACTTAATCCTTAGGTTTAGTGATCTGGAGTAAACTCCACATCCTAAACCTTATTAGGTTGATGATCCGTCTGTATATATGTGTAATGCATTTGTTGCATCTGACTCTGTGTTCTGTTTCATTTGTGATTTGCAGAGTGTATTGAGCAATGGAAAAAACCAAAAATCCAATATATTGCTTTGCTGACGACAACATACTTCTCTAGTTATTCCATTTGGATTCCAGAACATCGGCTGCGGATGCATATCCTCACCGGGAACAGGAAGTTGCATATCTTATTGAGGATCTAGAAGTAATTTCGAATTGGGGTGAAAGTAAACAGGTTCAATTCGATTCCACAAAAACCCAGGCATTGGTTCCCTTCAAAAAAATGAATGTCTCCAAATCGGATATGATAATATCCGGACAGACGATTCCGATTTCCGTTTCGATAAGTATGTTGGGGTTAAAATGGACACCAATATGTCTTGACACGATCATGTTGCTGAAGTTGCAAAGGCTGCTCCTTAAGAGCTTGGAACACTGTTCCGAACCAGAAAACTTGTGATGCTTTATAAAGCTCAGATCACACTTTCCTTGGAGTATTGTTCTCATGTATGGAGCTCCGCCCCTAAGCATACCTGAAGCTGCTGGATTCCATTCAGAAAAGAGCCATCCAACTGATTGGAGTTGCGAACATCACTTGCAATCTTGATAGTCTGGAACATCGAAGAAAGGTTGGGGATTTGTCTCTCTTTTATAGATACTTTCACAGGAAGTGTTCAAGAGACTTGTCACATTTGATTCCATCAAGAGCGGTACATATTAGAAATACTCGACGAACTGCGGCTGCTCATCGTTTTGAGGTTACACTCAGTACACCTCGAACTTCACTTTTCAAGAACTCTTCCATTTGGAGAACTGCGTTTATGTGGAATAAACTTCCTGAGAATGATTTCCCAAATGGATTCAAACTCTAGCGATTCAAATCCAATGTGAATTGCTACTTCCGCACAGGCACCGCTCTTAGAGCGCCTCATAGATTCTCCTGTAATGCTTGTGTTTTGTCCGTAAAAAAACAAACCTGGGTTCAATTGCATCACTGTCTACCTGCAGCAGAGGTAGCGCAGAGGAGGAACAATATAATAGCCTACAAATCATTCGGATTCATCCCCATCGGGCTTTTCAATGGAAACTGTCAAGTGCTTATCAGACATCTCTATTCTGTCAATGATTCCTTCAGAAAAATTGTAGGTAAGATGCAGTGTATCCAGAAATATCTCTTGTACGTCTGAACACAATGGATTGAATCATATTCCATACCTCTAATATGAAATTTCGAATAATCAGAAATTAATGCATTTGTTTAACGGTTATTTTCTATTGAATTTTCTACAACTTCCAATAGATTTACAGTTACATCTCACAGATATGTTTGCGATCGCATTTTCCGACACCTTTGATGGAAAAGTTCCTTCATGAAAAAAGCATGACAACGATCCTCAGATATTGAATATTGTTCAGATTAGGTGAACATAAATTCAGCTGAAACAAACTATAGACCAAATAATCCACATACCATACCATGTTCCTAGCAAAAATAAATAATTTAACTTTCACTTGGAGGAAAATCGCCACTCGCTTGATGAGAATAGTTCTTCAATCCTGATTTCTTGATGCAGGAATTATAAGAAATACTTCGATTATTTCTTCGACAGCATGTTGTTCCTGAGTTTATTGCAATACGCTTGATAGATGATAGTGAAAGTGATAAAAACACGCCCGTATATGAGATATGAAATATCGTCTTTGATAGATGAGATCCCAGAACTGAACGAACACCAACAAGAACGAAAGAAAAAACATCCGAAATAGGACGAGTTCTTCAGATAACTTGTGATATTATCGATGTTTAATGAAATTCAATATGGAAAAGTTTTCCTACATTTTAGACAGTGGCGTACTTCGGAAGAACAAAATGAAATAGATATTGAATTGAAAATCAATTCTTCAATTAGAGCTATTAGTCCATGAAGGTGTTGAGTCACTTGACGTAACCAGAGTTGGTGTATTTCGAAACTGTTTTTAAAGCTCCTAGCGGCATCTATGAAAAAAAGCGGTACAAATGGAAATAAAAAAAGTAAAAATTCCAATTCATACCATTCTCGGCTTTTCACTATTGAGTTAGCGCTGATATCTTCAGTTGCTACTCACCTGAATGGCATTTAATTTGTTACACAGATGACACATTCTCTACTCGAGAGTACAACATGCCTTGAATATTGAATAATTACTGAGGATGTATTGAGTTTGTATGGCCGTATAAAATCCTCTGGAATCAACTTCATATTGGTCAGATGTTCTTATGACTCAGGAAACTTTCCTCGATATGTTGATATTGGATTTTTAGATTTGGGTATTTGATTTGTTTTAGATAAAATCAGAGACAATATCAATACAAAACGTTCTAAGAAATTAATATGTTCTCTTTTTTGAAGGGGACCTCAAGGGAAATTTTGACGATATTATAAGTATGTAGTAGATTTGTCCTCAAGTTTATGGTATCTTGTCATGATCTTCTAGACCATAATTTTAAAAAGTACAGGGCTTTGCACACGACTCAGTTACCTTAGTCCAGTGGAGAGAACCATGTAGCAGATCCTGAATATTATATGAAGATGAACTGAGAAAGAATGGTTTACTGGAAATGAGCGTTGAACCCATCCAAATATTTATGATGACTTCCATAAATGATCAAGATAAGGAGACTGAAATGATACTGAGAAAGACTAGATCCCCAAATTACTGCTTCAAAATTCCCAAATAACTCTTTGAAAATTTTTAATATCACCACAAAATTGCATGTCAGAATAAAAGGTAAATCTGGAACCTCTGATGTGAAATAAATAAAAAATTAGCACTTTTACCAGTCACTAGAAGGCAACACTTTTTTAGACGCGCGTTCCACCGACCAAAATGGTGTCTTCATCTCCTCCATCTTCACCCCCATTATTTTCTATGATGTACAACAGAAAAATGTGAGTATGATACTTTGAAAAATCATCATTTCTTCAAATTTTTCGACAATTTTGAAACTGGGAGTTCAATTATAGAATAGAGGATGAAATAAGCTGTCTTCTTGCGAACCTTGAGAATTTATTTTTAGGGATTTCTGTTCGAACGAATGACGTTATTGTTTCACAAAAGTTGAAAGTATTCAAGTAATAGTCGAAATTAATCCCCAAACACATATTCACTCACATTTGTCTCGCGAGTCACGTGATTTTTGGTTTCAGAAAGTCCTTCTTTATCCAAACACAGGTTGATCAAAATTTGTCCCTTCAAAGAGTTTGTCTGAGTTGTTGAAAATTTTCCTTTTTCCTCAGAGTCTATATTATTATATAGACAATAGGCTTATGGTATGAGAAATAAGATATTCTCGAATGAAATTTAGAAAGATGTCTTGTGGTAAGATCATTTTGGTTATTATTCATCCATTTGTAGTTTCAATTTCTCTTGAAAACGAAATTAACATTGAAAGATCCTGCTGAAATTAGTAGCGACGTAGTTGCTTCCTAATTACTCAGAGCCTACTCGACCGTAAATGTGTTAAGTTAGGTTAGGTTAGGTCAGAAGTTAGTGGATCTATTCGACCCTCCACCGAAACATACAAGGGTTTATTGTGACTCACACCAATTCAAACTCGACCAAATAAACCCAGCTCCTTGACGAAGCCGATTAGTTTGTAGGATGAGTGATCTTTCAGGTCATATGGTAAGAGTGTGGTTCTACCAAACTCTGAAAACCTGAATCGGTCCACAGCGGAGCAAACAAATATATGTTCTGCCGTTTCATTATATTTCAAACAGAGGCGACACACACTGTCTTTCGACAGTCTCTGCATATGATGATTCAGACGACAGTGACCTGTAAGGAGGCCTGTTACACATCGAAGTTCATCCCCACTGAAGTACAACAACTGTTTGATTTTAAGCTTCGAAGGGTGAATGAGCGCCTTGGAGTGACCTAATCCTGGAAGATTTTGCTAGAAATCTTCAAAAACTCCTTGCCATCCAGGTGTTCAATGTTTGTTTGGTAAAGCTTAAAGCAATGCCAATGACAGGTTTTGGTCCGATAAAGCTACTTGCAGCACTCTCCTTTGCAAGGAAGTCAGCAGCTTTGTTGCCTTCCAGACCAGTGTGACCAGGAGTCCAGACCAGAAAAAATTTGATAAGTCTTTCTATTGAGGAAAGTCGTTTTTGGCAATTTGCTACGAATTTAGACGTTGCTCGATAAGAGCCAAGAGCTTCCAACGCCGCTTGACTGTCAGAGAAAATTTTTGTTGACTTGTGTTTGAGGATGGATTCTACCAATCTTTCCGCACCCAATTCAATAGTGAAGATTTCCACTTGGAATACAGTTGCATAGGTCCCTAGGCAGATTGATATCTCTGTCCTGGGTCTGCAACTGGAAACACTTGCATCAGAGCCTGAAGATGTTTTTGATCCATCTGTGAACCAACAACTATCTGCCCCTAATATTTTCTTTTCACAGAGAATCCAGTCCTGTCTACTCGAAAAAGTACTATATGAGGCAGTTCCTAGTTAACAGTTGGAGGCATAAAGTCAGAGGTCATTCCCAGAATGCTGTGACTTTTAGTGTCAGCCAGCAGTCAAGTATACCCTGCATTAGATTGCTTTGTGCAATTGGCAACGTGCACAAGTCTGTATGCAGTTTGTCTAGCCTCTCTCTCCAGAAAAATGTGGAGAGCAGGTAGTTCTAGACGGATCTCCATTGCCGCTGACGTTGTGGAACTGATGGCACCACAGATAGCCAGCCAAGCCTGTCTCTGTGAGTCAGAAAGCTTCGCCTGTGCCGTTTTCGGTGAAGCTTTCGGCCAATAGGTAATTGCTCCATAAGTGATCATTGGTCTGACAATCATCACATATATCCAATGGATTTGTTTGGAACCTTAACACCAAGTTTGACCACAAATCCTTCGACATGTCTATAGGGACAGTTTGGATTTGTGTGAAACTTTTTCCAAGTGAGCGTTCCAGGTGAACTTTTTATCAAGGACAGTACCAAGATATTTCACCTCCAAATGGAATGACCTCACCATTGAGGAGGCTACCGAGCTACCATCATAACATTAGTAATTTCCTAGATGAGTTTATGAAATTTATCCCACGCCCTCTGATTGTCAACAGCCATTTTTTATGGAGAAGATTTTTCAAGGTTTTTACCAGTGTCGTCGAACAAGAATGTGGACTCGATATTTATGAACTCTATTGGTTTTCCTAACAATAAAAACTAGTTTTATAATCCTCATTCATTTTTCGACAAATTCCATTTCTTGATTTGTTTTTATCTGACATGCGATGTTCGTGTAAGAAAATTAAAAACAATCTTTTGCATGACTCCTCAATGTTTTTTCGGTCTACAAATGGCTTCATATAAGAAAAATTAAAAGAATTTTGTTCGCAACTTCTGACTAACCAGTAATATTTTGAAATTTAATACTTTAGACTTAATTATCTTCTTCGATGTTACAATGAGGACAGGTGAATACAGTAAAAGCAGTGTGTTCATTGCAAATTGATTTTACACATGTTATACATCGCCTTTTCGAGAACATATTTTTGCGTACTGCGCAAAAATGGCATCGTGCCCTCTCTTTCGGTTGAACTGATGCATTATGTCCACGAAAAGACTGCTGGCCTAAAACATTTTTCATTTCCTCGTGCAGAGGTATTAATAAACTTTTCAGGCAAGATCGCTTCAGAATAAAGGGTTTGGCCGGTGCTTTTGCTAGATCTATCAAATAGGTTCTTCTCACCATTTTGTGATTATTGTTACTGTAATATATATAATTTGCGAGTTTATTCCAGCAATATTGAGTAACGCACAGAATACAGTGAACGGCCATCTATTGCTTACTCTTGTACACGAATATTCTGTTTTCATTCTATCAACAACATCAAGTCCTCTTTTTGTCAAGTTATAAATAAAATGTTATAACCGAAGGTTCCATCTGATCGCCAGTTTTTGTGTCTATTTCATCGTCATCACAAAAAGTTGAAATAATAAGTACATTTTTGTTTTTCTTTGGAACATAGGATGTTATCATACATTTGTTTTGATTTTGTCCCCAAGCAAACATGCTGGTTTTAATTGGTCGGATATTTTTTTCCAAAAAATAGGAGGGAATTCTCTTTTATTCTTTCTGATAGTGTCAACTAGAGTTGGACGATAATTATGTAAAAACTCGTTTGTTGAAAGTACAAAGTGAAGTAATTGTTTGTAGTTACATTTCCGCCTGTACCACTGCTGAGGTGTCTAAGCATTCGCTTCACTAGACTTCCAGCGTCGTTATTGACCTTGTAAGGGCCATCTGGTTATTCATCTGCATAAATTTCAATATTGTGGGTATAGAATACTCTAGCATCTACAACAGCGTAAATTTTGATTCCATACTTAGCAGGATTATTTGCTATGCATTGCCTGAACTTGCATCTTCTTCAAAATGCGTCAAGTATTTCGTCTATTGTTATATATTCGCCAACTGAGTAGTTTTGAACACATTTCCCGGTGAATTGTTCCACTATATATCTCACTGGAGCCAGGTTGTCTTCTTTAGCTCTTTCTTCACGTGAATCTGCATCATCAAATCTAAGAGCTCTCAACAAAGTATGAAAACGGCGTGCGAATTTCTAGCTGCAAAGTATTCTAGAGCCGTGCCATCTGTGTTCCACAAATCGTCGGTATTTAGGTATTGACCCATTTTTACACCAGCTAAATATAATATTCCCAAAAACGCATTCATTTCATCGAAATCGGTAGCAAGGCAATCTCTTTCTCTGCTAAAAAAAGGTGTCACATTTTGTCAAGTTATTTATTGGTACAATTTGTTATATACTCAATAATTCTGTTTGGGAAATGAAGTTTCCAACAATCTATTATTGTTCGTAAATTTTTAGTAACTTGCTTCACACCAGGAATATGAGTAACTAAATTTTTGGGGGGAGTTTTTCGTGAATGTGGTTGCTTGTGGACTAACCATTTAGTTCCGTCTTTTCCTGTGTATACTCAATCGCTTGAATCACTAGAACAGACCTGCAATATTTTTTGATCTGTATTATCTTCGGAATTTGATTGCTCTGGATCGATGTTGTGTGAACTGTGCTCAGAACCTGCATCTTCATCGTTGGACTCTAGATATGAATCATATAATACTCCTGCTCATCCTTCTTTTAACATTTCATCCCTAACAGCTTGCAGCAGCTTTTGCTCTTTTTCGTACCACATTTACCAATGTATAAATTCACAGAAACAAAATATTTTTTTGACAATTCGATAAAATAATAACGAACGTGATTAGTCGCGAAGTTAGATTTCGTCACACAACATAAAATTCTCTACTACATAATCAGTGGGGTGTTAGTTACTAGCTAACATTTGGACACTACCTTTTATAAACAGGATTAATTCAAAACTAGGCTAACACGTTGAGAAATAATATAATTAGGGTGGTCAGGTGCATTTCTAAGAAGGCATACGTGAGCGTACAAAGTCATGAAATTACTGCAGTATACAGTGTATTCTATGATGTAAAATTGTTAGATAAAATCTAACAACGCGACCGATGGCGTGTTAATATTCTTTGAAAACCGATAACTACACCATTGAAGCGCGTAGCACGTTGTTATACATACACATTCGCGCAAGCGCCCTGCGCCGCCTAAAGGAAACAGCAGGCGCAGGCATACATTTTCGCCACGCGGTAGAAAGAGAAGGGGGTACTTCCTCTCCTGCGCCGCGCCGGTGGTCTACTCTCCCACCGTCTTATGAATTTTCGATCAGGTCACGTGTCCTGACGTCAGTTTCACATTTCTTACCCATCACAAAAGTGTACAACGCCACCAAAGAAGTTTTCGCTTCAAAAATTATAATGCTGTAATTTGTCTGCTGTTTGCCTATTCGTTGATCTTGTCAAGGTATTTGACACATTTATAATACAGGTAATAGAGACTGTATATAATTTCATAAACTACACCATACGACTTGATCTTCACAAATTTAATTTTCGGAATATATCTCATGTTTCGCTATCATATATAGGAAAATATGTTAATCAAAAAAGTAGTGAATAAAATACTAGAAGTAACGGCCGAATCAATCAGAAAAACACTCGAAATAATACAAACTGATACGGAGAACAAAGTCGTTGTAATAGATTTCATTGAAGGATGGCAAAAAAGGCCCTGATACTACTGTGTTTCTCGAAGACTTGGAAGGAATTAAAAATCAGACAGATTCGTAGCAAACGAAAAAGATTTTATTGATGATTGCTATGATGTTCAGCCACTCAGTTTCAAGGTTGTATTATTTTTCATACTTTCTATTTAATTTTTCAAATGATGGTAGAAAAGAAAAGTATCCGGGTATCTCTTCTAGTTCCTTATGTTGATCCGTCCCTGGCAGCCAGCAGAAATCGCCACATCAAGATCAATTTGTTCACAGACCTCGTCGCGATGTGAAGATCCTTATCACGGGAACGAGAATGGCATTTGCATTAAATTAATAATAAATAATGCGTTCGAGTCCTGGCTTCACGAGCAATCAGAAATTGTCCGTTGCAAATACAATGGGCTTCTAATTTATTTCATCATTACTGGGCTCTGTAATTCTTCTATTGTGCTCGCGACGTATCTTTCTGGTAGATTTTATATGTTGTTGTCGTTATAAGTTGCGAGAGACATTTTTTGTCCGCGATTTATGGTATAATACGTCCCATTAAAGCAGAATGTTATTGGCTTTCAATAGCAGCTTTCGCTGGAGGGATTGTTTATGCTGCTGTATTTTCTTTAAAATATAGATTGGATGAAGTTATTTTTTTGGTACTGAAACAGGCAATTAGGGCCTTATATTGGAGAGTAACAGTTCAACTGGGAGTTTCTTGAAAGGTTTAAAACAAGAATAATAATGATAATGATGATAATAGTAATAATAATAATAGCTTTATTGCGCATAAATTACACACAAAAGGTAGGGGTTAGCCTATGGCTATCTTCCACCCCTCCCGCTAAGTAATACAAATAACATTTATGAGCAATAAGATAATCACTTAATATAATTCAAGTTTCTTCAAGCAATATAATTTAAAAGGAAAAATATGATGAATACATCTCAATTTGCAGAAAAGTAAGGGAAAACACTACACTACAATACATTACTCCATGCTGGTCAACAAAGTTGATTTCAAATGATGTTTCACTTCATATAAAGATGAATTCAGGAGAGGAATTATCTTGTTCAAAAATAACGGTGCCAGATAGGAAATGCACACAATGATGAACACATCTGTCAATTATAAAGAAGGGTAAGGAGAAAAATTATTCTTGCAACAGATGTAGACCAGTTTGAAAGATAATAAAAAATGAGAGTGTGTTGAAGTAGATGATTCAGGATTAAAATGGACACCAATATATCTCGGCATAATCATATCGCTGTAATTGCTTTTCAAAAACTTGGAACACTGTTCCGAACCAGATAACTGTAAACACCTCAGCAAACTTTTGATGCATTATAAAGCTCAGTTCAGATCTTCTTTGGAGTATTGTCCTCTTGTATGGAGCTCCGCCCCTAAGCATGCACTGAAGCTGCTGGATTTCACCAAAAGAGTAATCTGCCTGATTGGATACACGAACACTGAAGGAAAGTCGAAGATTTGTCTCTCTTCTATAGATACTTTCATGGAAAGTGTTCAAGTGACTTGGAACATTTGATTACACCAAGAGTGGTACATATCAGAAATACGCGACGGACTGTGGCTGCTCATCGTTTTGAGGTTCAACTCAGTACATCTCAAACTTCACTGTTTGAAAACCCTTTCATTTGGGAAACTGCGTTTGTGTAGAAGAAACTTTCCAAGTTTTTCCAAATGAATTTAACCTACAGCTATTCAAATCCAACGTGAATCGCTACTTTCGCACAGGCACCGCTCTCAGAGCGCCTCAAGGATTTCCCTGTTGTGCTTGTGTTTTGTCCTTGAAAATAAAAGACATCACCCTATCACTGTAGTTTCTCTCCATAAGGATAGTCTAATCATAAACTCGTGTCAGCTTTGGGTAAAGTACCAATAATTGAGAGATGGCGTCACTTTTGGAATCTATAGAACATTCAGCCCACGAATATGAAAAATAAACGAGGCTTCTCAAAACGGTTTGGAGAGTCAAGCTTTGGCTTGCTTCATTCAACTTCACAACCTCAGTTTCGTCTTTTAAGGTAGCCCCATTGATGGGACGTAGGTTAGATCGAAATAGCGCTGTCTCGTATTTAAACACGATTGTTTTGTTTTTGGGCTACAACTGGAAAGATTGATTCTAAAATTCTGCCTAATGAAAAAATCTTCAAGATTATTTCCGAACCTTTCCCTATCTAGATTCTACAATCTAAGGATCCATCAGCATGTATTTCTGAAGTAATTTAGGTACTTTATCAGGCAAGGATGCATATATTCCTTTCAAGTGAAGCTACTTTCTAAATTAAAACCATGATCTAACAAAAGTTGATAGCAAGGTGTCACCTCTAAAGATATCACCTATCAATAGTGGCGCCAAATACCAGAACCAGAAATCGTATCAGTGAAGTTTGCATTAAATATAAATTGAGAATAAAAGAAGGAGAGAAATACAAGTGTCTGATCGTTGGTTATTTCTCCAATTAACACAAGTGAAAAGTTTGAAAGTGACAACAGGAATAGAAAAGACCAGTGCATTCCAATCCATAGTTGACTTTTAAGGAAAAACACCACACACTTTCTCCAATGTGGGATGCAAATTTATGGATACTTTTTAGACAGCATTTATTTGTGAAACAGCTCAACATTTACAGAGATTCTGAACCTGACAAATTATTTTAAATCGAACTCAATAAATGTGACATGAATGCTACTAGTTGTTTGTTTGTCTCAGATTGGTATAATTTGTTTTGATATGAAACCGCTGGAGACCAAAAAAGACAAGAAAATCTTCCAAATGAGTATAAACCAGTTGCTACACTAACAGCGATATTGAAAATTATGTTAATAATTGTTAATCCATCTCTCCGAACATTTGGAATGCTTCAATATCTAAAACGATCATCAGTATAGTTTTCGAATCTGTTTAGTTCTGTCCGAAGCTCTCCAGCACAAACCGTTCCTCACTAGTAGACATCAATGATTTTCACACTCTCTTTCTCTCTCTTTCGGTCTTTCACCTTCATCATCAACGCTTTCCGGGGTACTGTTTTGTCATCGATCTTTTTTTTTATATCAACGACCTTTCAAAAATGACTGAAAATGACACTTGATTCATCCAATCTGGTGATTGAATCACCATCCGAACTAATAGTGAAATCTATTGAGTTAATTGAAATAGCTCTTTAATCATTTTCTAAGTAGATAGATATTTGTTTCCATTACCTTTATCCACTTTTTTAAAATCTAAGTAGTTCTTTCATCTCTCTATAAGAATATGGATCACTATATCAGATTTAAGAGAGTTCAATAATCACATACACCTCTTCGAATAAATTGATATAGGAAACTTTCTATGTCTCTTACCATTTTTATTTGTTACTAACGTTACTGCAGTTTCGTCCTATAATGGAATTTTTAGAACTGTATTTTGAATGTTGATAATCCTACTCTAGATCTCGTTCTTACGAAAACTGTTTGTAATATTCGTAGGGATATGGATCCATTTATAAACGAAGATAAACATCACCCTTCCATACAACTAGATTTAATAACCCCACATAGTCGTGATCGTTTTAATAACTTCTCTCATTCTTGTGACATATCAAAAAATTATAACTTCAGAAAAACCGTCTATCACCTTAATTTTGACAATAATATCAAATATTGAAAAAGCAACGATCTAACACGAATAAAAAAATATGCAAATTTGAAAGAGTAATTCAGAAATATGGTATAGGATACTGTTCGTTCTGAAACAAGTATCGAAATATCGCTACCAATACAGTTAATGAATGTACTGGGTCTATTGAGCTGAAACGTAAATTTCACAAAAAGACTCCATGGAATACAATTTATTCACTCAAATGAGTCAATGAAAAGAATGAGTCATTCAAGGATCTTCAAAAAAACCAAAAACGAAATATTATTCTCTGCCAACTACCAACACAGTAGGCTCTGGTAAAAGTCTGTCGGGAAAGAATTACTTCCCGGATAATACCACGATGGATATTGAATTATATCCGACAGACTTTTATGCAAGATACCTCACATAGGCTGGTCTCGCAGATTTTTCTCGTTCATCCAGCATACTTTTCGAATCTTTGAAAAAAATTGGAGTGAGGGGAAAAGTGTTTGAACATCACATATCGAACAGAAATCAGAGTGTTAGAGTTGAAAATGCTTGGAGTACAACAAGGAACTATTCAAGGGTTAATACTCCCATTTATATCAATAACCAATGTGGGCTGTGAAGTACTGAAAAAATTACTGGTTTTGCAGCTGGATTGAAATGTAAGTAACCTGTTTCAACTCAGTAAATATCACTCAAATACCACATGACTTCGCCAATATTTTTTCAAAAGAAATTACTCAATGAAAATGTATTATTCGAAAGAAGGCTAAAAGTGATTTCATTACGTAATTCTAGAGCCATAACATAATAGATACAACAAAATCTTATCAACTTCAACTTTTCTGTTGTTATGTAAATATTGATATGTATAGTTTTAGAGGTATGATTGTTTGAAAAAAATCAGTTTTTCCGTTAAGCAGCTGTCGCCCCTCTACGAATGAACACTCTCAGAATATCTCTACTCTATTTTTCGGACCACAATTATTATTCACTTCAACAACTACAACTGTCGACATATCAGGTATATCGTTATTTGTTTACATTTTTCCATTTCATAGTCATGAATGTCATACTTTAAATATAAATGTACTTGTAGTTGATCAATAGTTAATTCAACTCGTAGTTTTCATACAGGCATGTGTTAGGTGTATCTATTTATATTTCAATGTTATTTAATTGCGTGTAATAATTATTATTATTATCATTTATCATCCTCATTTACCTCGCTTTGGTGAAGAATAGAATAGATACGTGTAACAGATTTCGCTGTTTCAATCGGTAGGGGCGTCACCAGTTGTTCTCACATTTAGAATGGCGCTCCTGCAATCTAATTAAGTGAGCCACAATGAACTGAAATCTATTTCAACTCAACTCAGGTCGCGAGTGACACTATTGAACATTATTAATCTATTGTAAGACGTGAGTTTGGTTTGGAGAAAATTCATTTTGATCGTGAGCGAAATTAATATTTAGTTGAAAGTACCTACCATGTTCACATTATACAAGAAGCGGAGTCACAGGGAATATCAAAATTAATATCATTTTCATAGCCTCTAATGTGAAAATGAATAGATAATATGCTTTTTAGGTTACAAAACTAGAGATCGGTTGATTATTGAATTTTAAGTTTCTGAACAAACGAAAAAGTATTCAAAAAAATCACTACTGCCAAACAACAGACAACAGAACTGCAACACTTCTATCGCCAACCAAGTCGACGTCGTAAGTAGACTGTACAAGTTATGAAATGCAAAAAATAATCAAAATATCAATGGTATTGAAATTTGAAGAAAACGTGAAAAGTTTATTGTTAATTTCAAATATGTCATCTAGAAAAATTTTCAATCAGTTATTGATAATCTTCCAGGAACCATTATTTTGATTTCTGATACTTGCAAATAAATTAATAATGAAAAAACACTTTCAGTACAAAATGTTATTTAATAGGTATCTCCAACAAATTTAGTGAGGACAAACTGTTTAATATGTCCACCATTATTAAAAATTAAAAAAAATCACAGTAAATTTGTTTATGGCTATATTTTTATTTGTTAAAAGTCAGCAACTCATGATAACATTGTTTTGTTAGTAGCAGTCCCAGTTATCTCTTGAATATGTATGGATCAACGATATTTTTGACTATTTGGGAGATGAATTAGGTGATTCGATAGTGATTTTGTGTAAGAACGGATAGTATTGAGTGCTTGGTACTTCAAATTTTTCAAAAAGAATCGTTCTATCGAAAATATATGAACATAATCCATAGATGAATGAGCACGGCAACGTGATTCTCTACATTAATCTCATCGAGATACGATAGATCTAACTATGATAATTTTTTTGTATGATGGCATAAGATTTTTATATATGATTTCATATATTTCTTAGATTTCAGAGGCGAATGAATATCAGTGTCTCTTGAAATTCAAGTTTTTGTTAATCTCTTTTGTTAATATACCTAGGAATTTGAATTCTGATACCTCAATCAAGTGATCAGATTTAATATTTTCACTTTAGATGATATCTTGCCGGGCGATGCCCACCTGGCATCAGGCTAACGTTTCGTTGCTATGACGCTGATTTGCATGATGGCGTTTCTAGGGTCAAAATACTCCGGAGGTAAAATAGCTCCCCAATCGGATCTCCGGGTGGGGGCTGATTCGAGGGGATCATCCTGCAGAAGTTATTTCGAAAACCATTATTTCTGACAGTCAGCAGGACCTCTCTAACATTAATCTGTAGGGAAATAGTATGGTAACTACAAAATTTACATACTCGGTGACTTCAATGTCCACAATATGAGATGGCTCAAATTTTCAAAAATCAACGACGAACAAGGTGGCGAAGCTAAGACCTTTGCAAAAATCGGCGGACTTACCCAGATTATAAATGGGCCAACCAGGATTCCTGACCATGATGAAGAATATGCTATTCTTCTGGATTTATACCCAACAACCAATCCAGAAACATACGCAGTCACCATAAAGACTCCTTTGGGATCTTCTGACCACAAACTCATTTCAGTGTTGAGTGAATTACCGATAAATGTTGTGGAACCATCTGAGCCGCGCAAAATCTGTCATATAAGATCTGCTGAGTGGGAGAATCTTTAAGATCCTTTCCGAAATTCCCCTTGACTGGATGTTTGTTCTAGCTCTAAAAATCCATCAACTTGTGCTTCTACTGTTACGGAAGTTATTCTATCATCCATGGATGCATACATTCCTTTTCCAGTGAAACGGAATTCTAACGGCAAAACTTAGTTCAAAAAAATGCGAGCAAGCTGTCGCGTTCAAAAATCTTGTCTACCGGCAGTGGCACAAAAATCCCAGTGCTGAAAACCAAACTGGGTTTGTTGATGCTCGCAAAAGTTGCAAACTTAGGATAAATGAGAGCAAAGAACTTTACAATCAGAGAATTAGGAATAAACTGCTTGCCAATCCCAACGGATCTAGATCCTTCTGGTCGGTAGCTGAAGCTAACCACTAACACAAGCGGATGGTTTGTAGAGAAAGCAAATCTACTAGCTGAACAATTTGCGTCCCACTCCAGAATCGATTTTCTGGGACAGGCACTACCCACTATTCCCACACTAGAATCCACAATGCCGGAAATAACTTTTAGACAACGTCTAGCCAGGCGAATTTTGAAGAAGCTCAATATCAATAAGGCGTCTGGTTCTCATGAAGTGTCTGTCATCGTACCAGTACTTTGCAAACTTTTCAACCTATCTCCCAAGAAAGGGGTTTTTTCTTCTTATTGGAAGATTGCTCGCGTTCAGCCTATTCCCAAAAAGTCAAGAAAAATCTTTCAAAAAACTATAAATAAGTCTCTTTGTCATCGGTGATATCAAAAATCATAGAGAGAGCCATAAACCAACATATCCTCAAATATTTTTAAGGCTTCAACATCTTGAGCGATCACCAATATGGCTTTCAGAAACAAAGATCAACAAGCGATACTCTATCATATGTCACCCATATTTGGAAAAACGCAATAGAGACACAAAGAGAGGAAAGAGCTGTTGCGCTTGATATTTCTAAGGCCTTTGACAGTGTGTGTGGTATGAGGGTTTGTTGGCCAAAATTCGATACTATGGTTTGACGGATTATTATTGTGTATGGCTCTCCAGTTTCTTAAAAGAACGTTCCCTGCAAGTGGCGGTCAATGTATACACTGTGTCCGTAAAGTATGGAACAAATTCTTTTTTAGCTAAACAGGTCATTTTAAGAAATAATCCTGGAACATGTCGATTTTTGATGTTAATTTACCGTATTTCAAAATAATAATCTTATATACAGGGTGAATTACGTTTGAGTAATGACGTCACGGTCATTTTTTTTAAATGGAACACCCCCATTTTGTCTCAATTTTCGGATTATTC
>WOGR01002760.1:2017-16890 GCA_015342045.1 Leptinotarsa lineolata | reverse complement strand
AAAAATTGTCAACTACTTCTTCCTTTGACAGAAAAATATTTCAATATGAAAAAATATTACAGGGTGATTTGATACAAAATTCAAAATAGATTCCGTAACACTAGTCATAGCATCAAATATAATTCCCAATTAGGAAAAAACTAGTTGATATGAGAAAGTTATCAATTCACAGTGCACAGTGCACATTACACATTGAAAATGAACCATCTCAAATAAGTCACTTTAAAATGGGACTATAAAAAATAAAAATCATGAAATATATCAATATTGATTTTCAAGGATTTATAATACCTGAAAAATAAAGTTTATTCGTTTTTAACTGGATTGCACTGTATGTCAATTTTGATATTCGTGAAGGTTTCTATCAATGCATTCTTTGGCAGGTGAAATATCCTAATCGACTGAGCTGTATTTGAGGGGTAGTGTATCAACATTATATGAGAGTTGATGAATTTTTCCAGAAGTCGCAATGAAAGTCTATACTAATATTATAAATGTGAAAGTTTATGGGGATGGATACATGTATGTATGTTTGTGGCTCCTTCACGCCTAAACGACTGAATGGATTCAGATCAAACTTTACATAAATGCAGCTTATACATCAGAATAACATATAGGCTACAATTTACAGAGGTTTTGTGTAATTTTGGTCATAATAATACAAAAAGTATTAGGTAAGTCGGAAAAATTCCTGCTCCCTGAGCAAGAATTTGGCATGTACTGCCAATACCGTTGGAGTTACATGAAGATAATGTACCGTAAGATTGTTTATCTTGAACAGTTCTAAACAAAATTCCGCGATAGCATATATCTACCTCTATAATGGTAGCCACTATATGCAAAATACTGAGCCATAAATACAATTAAATTGGATACTCTTGTACAATGCACGTTTCAGAATATCTGTCGAATTCCTATATAGATAAGATATACTTTGTCTTTAACACTAGGTAATTTGGACGAATCGGTTAAAAGTTATCACGAGAAGATTAAATTGACGCAATGCAGAAAGCCATTATGCGTTGCGTCTACTGTAAGACGATGGGGGACGATGCGCGGGAATAAAAGAGCGGTCTGAGCAATGAAGCGCCATCGCCGAGAACGCTACCTGAACGCGGGCAGACGTGTGAGGCAGACGTAGATGACGGTTGTTAGTTTTGCAAAATTTCTTTATAGGTAGCATAATTCAATTCTCGAAGCTATTCATGACTCAGTGCAGTTGGCATATTTTTTTAGTCACTGTATTCTTAAAGTAAAAAAATAAATTACTAGCTGTTGCTGGCGGCTTTGCCCGCATAGAATTTGGTTTGTCATATTGAGTTTTGTGACAGACCATTTCGAACAATATTTTTTATCAACCGAAAACTTCAGGTTTCCATAGGCTAGGCTCAACATTTTGAAATTATTTTAACAAAAGTGCGTAGTTATGTGTGGAAACCATTGACATTAGAAAGAGCACATTGTCGCATACACTACAGAGGGCGCTGGCTGACAATATGGCTAATATGCCAGTAACGTTGAATTTCTTATTTTTGGTGGATGGCATGAATGCATAATTGATTTGTTTTATTAGGGTTCATGAGCATTCGAAAACCATTTGAAAATACAGCTCGTTAAATTCTATTTAGAATCATATTCAGATATAACTTGTACTATATCAGTTATCAAGGCAAATATTATTGTCCATTTTTATGCTTGATTCGTGGATTCAAAAGATCTTATTATTGTATATTTATTTATTTAGTGGCTTTATTATTGAAAAAATGAATGAATAATTACAGAAAATTTCAATTGATCTTTCATTTTCTCAGGAAAATTGAGTAACCATATCGGCATTGAAATTGCATGTAATATCGGATCCATTCTGCTTGTTTTTGCAACATTGAGTTTCAACTTTTTCTTAGCTGACAGCTCACGTAAGAACAATTCGTTTTTTCATTGAGTTTAGTTTATGTGTGTTTCAAAAGTATTTCAGAGATATATTTGAATATTGATATGGTGCATTCTTGTGCTGATTTTAATTGTGCGGAAAAGCACAAAAAACAACAGAAAGCGCATTGGTTTATAGGTGAGTTATTTCATATAATTTAGGTTCCTAAAAGATAAAATGATGAGGAAAAAATTTTTGAAAGTATTGAAAAGAAAGAACTACAATCCTTCCATTCTTCCAAGGCTTTATAGAAACCATTTAAAAAGTGACTATAAATGAAAGGGGAATAGAAATATTGAATTTGATAACACAGTTTTTTATTTCAGCATCAAGTATTCTCCACTGAAAGTATTATCTGGAGTTGATACTGTTGCCGAAAGTATGAAACGAAATGAATTAATATTTTTGCAAAAAAATCTGATTTTTTTCATTTTACTTCATTAAATTTTATCATGTGATTAATGGTATTACCTCAGAAGCTTTTGTTGGATCAGTTCGAGTACAATCAATTCTGTTCAAACTTCATTCAACCTTCCTCTCAAGTTTTGTAATATTCAACAGATCACCCAAGCGAGCCTATAACGCTTGAATTCATGTAACAATATCAGAAAGAGGTATGTATGTATGTAGTAATCGTTTTTTTTTTTTAATAATAAATTGCAGTTGTACAGATTGGGGATTGTAGAATAAATTAAATATTTGAAATGATATTTCATTCCAGTTTGCTATATTTTTTGATTTTCATGACTGTATATTATTGAATAATGCATAAAATCATAGTTCTGGTAAATATTTCGTAATCTTTCGACTTTGCGTACTGATTTTAGGAATAGAACTTATTTCCAAACATGACTTTTCACCGTGTTCACCGTCTTCTTATACACTTCCATAATCAAATTGATAATTACTGGCTTCGTTGATTTTACGATTTGGCCATGTTGATTATTTTTATTGTTCCTATTGGTCAATCGAACAAGAAACGGGAATGGGGCCGTGACGTCATCAGCCTATCAAATTCGATTTTTAATAATTAATTACGGGAAAACTACGGCACTTAGAGAGCTGAAACAAAGTGCACTGTTTTTCAATGTGACATTTCTATCAAGTGAACTATAAAACAAAAATCATGAAACAAGCCCATTTCTATGAAATTTCGTGGTGGCCCTCTTGACAGTCCGTAGTTATAAAGTGAAGCAAAAAACTAGCATAACATGCTCTACCGAGTTCTATACAAAATTCTTATCCTTGATGAAATGAATATTTAGTATTTTTTCAAGAACGATGTGTACCTCCGAAATTTCATTTTGGAGATTTTTCAATGGATTGTTATCACAGGGGTACTCTTTGGAGTTCGGCAAATATAAATTCTTCATTTCCTTATGTATAAAAATAAATCTTGAAGTTGGTTGGCATGTCACACTGATTCGATTATTCATCCTGTAACTACAGCCTTCCAAGACAATTTTCACATAATTTCACGTGAGTTTTCATGGAAGTTCATGAGAAACGGAATTTTGTTTTTTTTTTCAAATTTGGTTCAGCATGTCATGCTAATTTGATGATTTCGTACATAGAAGAACTAAACACTAGCTAGAAAATTATCAATTTCCTCATCATACCGAGTCAGCAGCTGATGGTGTTTCATGCACAACTTCAAAAACTTTCTGTCCTGACCAATGCCTAATAGTCTTTTATTACCATCCAACTTGCGAATTTTATTATACATCGGTAACATATTCTCAGTTCCCAATTGCTCGAAAGTCCTTCCCAGTAAAATATACTGGTTGGTGAGGCCTGCACATATGCCCATAAATAAAAAATCAAAACCGCACACGCTCATGTTAATTAAGTAATGGGTGCCAATTTGCAGAAAGTATATCATCTGGTAAAAAGGAGTGCCTTGGACATCGAATGGAAATAGTGTCTTGTACGGAAATTCTCTCCCATTGCTGAATATTGGAGATATGATACTCGTCAAGGAGAAAAGCAAAGCAGAGGTTAGCATAAATGACATCATCCATAATCTTGTGACGTACCCTGATTTGAAAGCTTCTTTGGTTCCTTCTGCCAGATCGTGTGGCCAGAATTCTGTCCACATGGATTCCAAAACAAATTTGATTCTTTTCGAATTTATATGTAGAGTGGTAACTTTGTATGCTGTCTGAAACAAAAAAATATTTCTTTTGAAACCAGGTACCTCTGAGCAATTATATTCGTTTGCTTATAACTATTCAAATCGTACATAGGCGTATAATGATTTTGTAAATTAACATGAAGCAACTCACGATCCATCTGATTCTTGTTCCTGAAATGTATTTTCAGAATTAAAAGTCCGAAACTCCGTAGTTGAAAAAAAATTAAATAGAAAATGATGATTATGAAATAGTGATATGATAAATTGATTGCGAAATAGAAATGTATAATGATACACGGAAATCAACTTCACTGACAAAAATTCATCGGCATTCGTAGATGCCAATGAAGTGGAAAGATTTGAAAAAGCATTCTTCAAATCGTTTTTTATAGAAAATTTCAATTTAACGAATTCTTCAATAGTTTCTCTAGTTTTGAAAATGAAATGGAAAATTCAATATTGTTCAATCGTCAATCATCAATTCTTTTCGTACCATAAGGAATGTGATGAACAGAAATTAGGTCAAGCCTAATTAACGTGATTATTATGGTGTTGAATCGAAGTTCTATCACCGTCAGAAATCAAAGTCGGCGGCAAGCTACTAATAATCAATGAACTGTCACAACAAACATTAAAACGATAATTAATAGGGTCACAACCCAGCTGGACTAGAGGGACCGCAAAAAGCTCCGGTATGAAATGCGAGCTAGTTACTCATAAGGACAGTGTGAACCATCAAGTTGAAAGTATCTTCTTTGGTGCATGAGTAATTATGCAAAATCAGTGAAATGTGAAAAATCAATGTTTAACGCCAATTGAATGATAAATAATAATATTCAAAATATTCACGGAATCGATGCATTTTGAAGTTGTTTCAAATGATTGACAGTTCGAAGTTGAGAGAACCATGAAGAATCGCCGGAGAACGAGGATAGAAAGTTGTGTCATACACTTGAAATTAACCTTACTCGAGTATAGAAGCGATATATAAGGAAAATTAGGTTTATATAATGTCTGAGACTATGAAAATCGTTTATTGAGTGATGGAAGAACGCGATCCGAGAAACAATAGTGTTTTAAAATAGACAATTCTCCCTTATCATGAAGGTTTATTGAATTTTATTGACGATGATTGCTTGCATATTGAATATGAACCAACCTCACGGTTTATTGATTCTGGAGCGTTTTTTTATGAATCTGTGTCGTAGATACGAAACAAAAATTCAGTCTAATTTGATCTGATCCCAAGATTTTTTAATAAATCTCATCGAAGACGGGAAAGTGCAAACACAGAATCATTTTTGCATTAAAAATTGGAAAGTTCCTTCTGACATGATCAGATTTTATCTTCAAGTTGGACTGGTATGAGTCTATGAGTCATATATTTATGTTGTTCAACTCATTAATCAATATTTTAGAACGTTTCTTTTATTATTGAATTGAAGATCTCATCAAATATCATCTTGCAACGAATCTAATCTAGAAATTTCATGAAAACAGATAATTGCACAAATAAAAAATTCATAACGATATTTTTACGACTGGTATAATAGCAGTAGCTCCCGATGAAGCACCTGTAATCTACTCAAAAAATAAGGTAAGGATTTGCACCCATCTTTTCCAGTCTCCTCATTTCTACATAAAATATGTTTTCTTCATGTTGAGAAACCACTCAACTACAATCTTCATCTATCACGGTTGACAACAGTGGATTTGGAAAAGTTCTTGGAATGATACCATCCCAAAACAATGTATACAACTTTCCCCTATTGAGAAAGTTTGTTTTTTACTAGACATATGAAGAATACTTCTGAAATAATAAAATTGCGAAATTACAGCGAATTCATCAGAAATTCAAGAACCGATCAACTGCACCAACTGCTTCAGAAGATTGAAGTGTTATTTCAAAAAGTACAAAAATTTTGTTATTTTTGCCCGATGGTAATATTACCTGAAAAATAGTTGCCATAGATGACACAACGTCCAAGATCTCATTATAATCATGAAAGTTCTGTATGAGATACAAAAGTAGACCAGTCTGAACGAAAAGACAAATCATCATGGCAATCCAATAAATTATCTTCTTTTCTCTGGAACTGTTTGACTCAGGCCACATGAATATTGACCTCAAAACCAGTTTCGCAAATCCCATTGACAGAAGTGAATAATCATCAGATCCGATTGAATTCTTGAAGAATCCTGGAAGAGAACAAAATTTCCATAATGTAAAACTTATTGTGATAAACTTATTCTTGAGAGATATTACGAATTTTTCATGGCACATGGTTTTCAAGAAAGAGTAACTATGGCCAATACTGAAGTAAATAATGAATAATTACTCTTCAAGTTATCAATAGTCACATTGGAAGTTACTGCATCCACCAGGATAATGAAATGTACGTAACATTGCTTGAACCCTATATGAAACCAGGGTTTCTTCCATTGGACAATTTAGCCTCCTTCCATTTGGTTCAATAATGATCAGCTCTGGAAATCTGACTCAATTGTTTTTTTTTTTTCAGTTTTCAAATGATATCCGATAAATTTTGCGGTCGTTGCTTGATTTAAATGGATCGATCCATATGTTACATCAAGACCCAATTCGACAGTAATCTATTTAAGAAGGTGAGAAACAGCGTGAGATGTAGAATCTTTCCTTTTTGTAGGTATCTCGCCTTGTCTTTTCTCGAATCAATTTCTTTTCCCAGCTACTTCGAACTCTAATCATCTTCTAACTCACCATCCAGTGTATCATCTGTGAGCGTCACGTGGTCATCATAACAACGTTATGAGTTACTCATATAGTTGAATCATAAAGTAAGCATCGTAAATAGAAACACAAATTACACAAGACGGTTTATTCTTTTATTTTACTGTTTCCTTTTATGTTCCAATTCTATTTCATTTCTACTTTTTCAAACCATTTTTTCAATACTTCAATATAGGTGTTATTTTATCCATCTAACTGAATGCGTCCCATCACATTCACAACATGATTATAGAAATAGCAACAGGATGCAATACTGCTGTCAAAAAGAAATAAATAGTGACAAAAAAGAAATAAAAGTGACATGGGTATAATGAATAAGCGAGAAAATAATTAAGAAGAAATACCACCCAATCAAAATATAATAGTGTGAACTTCAAATAGAAGTGATATACCGAGCTTCCACTTCAACAATCTTATATTTTAATGATATTTCAAACAGCAATTGATGACCGCACTACATTTAACGAGCTGTGTTCTATTCCTTCTTTCCTATCGCTACTACTAATACCTTACATAACTCATGAATACTCAAACTATCAAAAGAAACAATGTGTCATCGAATTTCTATTAACAGCCATCATTTGCCTTCATCGTTGCTGTCAACAATGATGTAAGTTCACAAAAGAGTCTTGGAGTTATTCAGTGTATAATAAGAAACGAAGAAGGAATAGAAGATAAAATTGGGATGATGTATCACTGAAGCAACAGGAACAAGAAGGAGTTAGAAGAGAAGGCAAACAAGGGAAATTGCGAAAACATCCGTGAATGTTGAGAACATGAAAGAAAGTGAACACTTTTCTGAAACATTCTGAAGAACAACATCATAAGTTAAAGAAAAAACGGAAAAAAACGTTTTCAGAAAAAATTATTAGAGAGGATGAGGAAGTTATATCAAGAAAGTCCTGGAAGTTCTTAAAAAGGTGCATATATTCAGTAGTAGGTTGAAAAAAGTCAATAACGAGTTCAGTAAGACCAACGAATAAGTTGGGAGATGGAGTTGGCCATAAGAGAGGTGAACAAATGATTGGATGAATATGAGGAAAACGAGAGACGAATTTGCGCATACTCACTTGGTCAGAGTACACCTATTCCAAGAAGAATAATCCTGCCCAGCGTATTGAGGTAGAATACAGAATCCTGAATCATAAGTCATTATGGAAGAGGAAGGAAAATGGCAGACAGTGAGTATTTTCGTAAGTATGTAGGTACCTTGCTATATTCCATACCACGAGATTGGAAGTATCTTTAATCAAATTTTGCCTCCATTAAGTAGCTTAGTCAATGCCAGAAAAAAGACGGGAAATCGCTTCATCTCATTTTCATCGATCATTCATTGAATCAAAACAAATTGAAAATTTTCAAATCAAATCGTTCAGTTGGAGGCGTGCGCAGCTCAATATCAAAACCTATCTCATATTTTTCATTTGGCTATTATGCTGTCTTATCACTTTCATCAGTAGTCCATGATAACTCAGTGAGGAAACAGGTGTATCTGCTTTTTCTATCGCTGATGCCGAAATCAGGCTCCAACAGAAGCATAGGCGATAAAACTAAGAACACTATCAACACGAGAGTGTCAGAGGCTGATAACTCTACAGAGATAGACGAAAAACTCAAGAAACTGGGGCACACTTCTCCAGATTTAAGATTTTAGTATCAAAGACAGATATGAAAAAACTAGACTCCATTTTCTCGAAGAGGCAAAATATCATTATATTCGCGTATACAGTTTGATTATTTCAATATCGGAAAGAATACACTCCAGTTTGGTGCAAATGTGCCCAAAAAAATAATAATCATTGTTATTGCACGCGACATAGAGAGTGCTTTTGCAGTTTTTGTCAACATTATTCCAGTGAAATTTTTATCATATGAATTCAAGGAAAATATATATATTTATAGAGGCGAATTTGAAAGATCCTGCTCAATTATAAGAAACAATCTCACAATCTCAGTTTGAAGATTCACAAGTTGCAGGAAAGAAGTTCAGATCGAAAATGGTCTGTGTCATAACACAGACAGTGTTAACAGTTTTATTCTCTTGGTGGATGAACTATCAACTTGACTCCACTTGAAGGAAATATTTATATTCTCAATTCATTTGTTTCTTCTCTTTGTTTAGATCTAGTCTAAGATAAAGCCTGATTGAACGTCTTGAAGATCTGGGTACATTTTAGTGTATTTGATAATTTGTTGTTAATTCAAGCAAATTCACGATTCCATTCTCTTCTTTTAGATTGACATGAAATTTAAAAACAATAATCTCAGAACACACCATTGCAGGTGATAAATAATAATAATGAGCATTCATTTTGTGGATATTTTTTTATTATATCATATTCCAACTCCAAATCTGAGTTTGGCCTCTCATCAGTAGGTGGTTAGGTTAACATTGGTGAACGTTGAATTTGCAAAATATCGCTCTTATGCTGGTGGTCATATTTGGTGGAATATTGAATTCTATAAAAATGACTCATTTCAAATCATTCCCTCCAAGATGTTGAAAATACGTATTTTTTCAAACAACGAAAATATATCAATGAATTGGGAATGTTATGAACGGATTTCATTTTTGTATCATGACAAACTGAAAATTTTTAGGAATTTGAAGATGATAGTTAGTAGCAATCCAATGACTTGATCTCAAGTTTGAGGCCTTCAATCAGAATGTGAAAAAAACCAATTATTTTTATCCTTCATGAAACGTTCGACTAATTGAGTACTCATTATCGTCATCTAAAAGACGTTTTTTCAAGATTCAAATAATTGGTGAATCACTAAACAGTTAATGAAAAATCTTTATTTCTACTAATGTATGTATTTAAAACTCAAGAAACATCAACTTTCAACTTTCATTTTCGTATAATTTCTAATAGTGAATATTTAAAGTTGGAGGTTATTGATTATTCTAAGTAAGGCCATAAGGAAAGCATCATTATACAAACGATATAGTTATTTTGATTTGCTATGAATCGGATTATGAATATTTTTTTTCTGAAAAATGTTAATTTTGGGATGTTATTTTCATTTTTCAAATATTCAGTGATACATATTGCATCGTAAACACATCCCATATGAGACCAATCCCTGTGAGCTGATGAAAATATGCGGACATTTAAAAAAATTTGGTCTGAATACTGAAATGATCAGTTTCATTCTAGGTTTGAAAATTTCCAAATTCCGTAATAATACTCCCACATACTGTTCAAAGTTTTTTGCTGGACTGAAATGAATATAAAAACTCACCATCGAAATTCATTGCTGAGAAAGTTCTCGCTATTTCCATTTACCAACTACCAGGTTGACAATGTCATACAAAACTATTCATTTTGAATAATTTACAGGAAATTGTGTTATATTCGAGTTCATGTAAAATTCATATAGATAACTCGAATACTTAGCACAACTTTTCAGCATACATCTTGAAAACACTTACCGTATTGATCTTCCATATTACATCTTCAATATTGCATTTCATTAGTTGGGACTTCCATTGTCTGATATGATATAAAATGATTTGAAATCCTTGACAGAATAAAAAAAATTGAAAAGAATAGCTGAAAATGACAATTATATTAGGCAAAAAAACCCTGAACTGAAATTGAAATGGAATAAAATATAAGCAACAATTGAAAATTGAATAACTAAAAACAAATGGAAATTGAAAAATTCCAAGCCACGACGTTTTGATTGCTAGTATCCAGAATCGTCTTCGGGTGTTGATTGGACTTATTCCTTCGAGAGATGACTATTTATCATTCGAGTGCTTTTACCTATTCCTTCTTACCTTTCTGGGCTTCACCACTTTAGCGGGAGACGACCGTTTGGCGGGAGTTGGCCATTTTTACCTCGATTATGTGTTTCCATATGTTGCGTATCTCTACGCATGTATGCGGCTTCCTTCAATTTTCTTCTGAACCAGTGTTCCACCCTGTGAATGATCTCAGCTTGGGACCACTTGATGTTATATTGATGAGTCCAAACATACTCTGCTATTCCGAATTTGCTGGTTTCTCCTCGCTGTGTGTGTTTCTTGTGCTCGGCAATGCGGACTTTCGAATGCTTGATACTTTCACTGATATAGGATTCTGTACTCGCAGAATATTCAGTAAATGCAATTCTTGAAATATTGGTG
This sequence comes from Leptinotarsa lineolata, assembly GCA_015342045.1. NCBI lineage: Eukaryota > Metazoa > Arthropoda > Insecta > Coleoptera > Chrysomelidae > Leptinotarsa > Leptinotarsa lineolata. Next base: position 5,921 of record WOGR01002760.1, on the reverse strand, counting down.
GCCTGGTTTTCGTGAGGCTGCTATGGATAGTGTTTCCGGATCTGAAGCAGGTTCTGATGTTGTTCCTGGACCCAATTCTTTTCATCCTTCTCGACAATCCTCTGATGTAGGGAAGTGCAAGTACTGGCTTTGGCGGCTTCTCTTCCTTGTGATGCTCTAGCTGTCTTTTTGCCAAAATATGTTCCACCATCACTTTGGAGTATCCATTCCGTTGAATATCATTTTTGATGATGCTTAGTTCCATCATATTAAAGAGCCGAAGGCACGGTCTACAAGAGTCTTTCAGTCGATTGATGGTGGTTTGATTTGTAGTTCAGATAATGTCTCGTGTGGGTGTGTTTTCGGTATATAGATGTTTCCCACCCAGTGTTGGTTCTCTTCACCGATACGTCTGAGAATGGCAATTTGTTGTGGACTTCCTTATCCATTGTAAAAGTGATGAAAGGTTTTACGCTATTGATGTGCTTCATGAAGGTGTCTAGTTCTGTACTTTCATGGTTTCATATTATGATGGTGTCGTCAACGTATCTCAACCAAACTCGGGGCTCTTGGTTAGAAAGAAATTTTGAAAATCGAATGTATTGAAATTTTCTTATGTTCGCAGCATGCTTGACTGTCCGGTCTAAACCTCCATTTCTCTAGTGATTTTGCTATCATCTCAATTTCTAATTGAAAATACTTTGTACTTTCAACGATGTAGTTGATGTGGAGTATAACAGGGAAGTGTCTGCAGAGTTTCGAAAAAAATATGAATATTGAGTCGGTGGTGAAGCTTTTATTTTTGAGTTTTGTCATTCACACTATAGGGTATTAACCCCAGTCTTGTAGCACATACATTTTTCTATCATTTGTTCGAAACTTTATTGAAAAAATAGTAGACCAATATCCTTTTCGAAATTTCAGAATAATTTCGAATTTTATGCAGTCTGGTATTGCATCCACTGTGGATGATAACATATATGACTGGTATTAGACAGTACATCTATGATATCTGTAACTAATTCATTCTCCAGAAAATGAACAAGAATGAATATCGAGAATTGTAAAAAAAATCATTTCAACCTGTGATGAATTCACAATGGGTTGAACAATACCTGACACAGACAATGAAATAATTGAATGAGAATATAAAAAAATATTAAGATATCTTCAACAATTGTATTGAACAGGGCACTTTTCCAGACTTCTGGAAATATAGCTTTGTAGCCCCTATATACAAATATGGCGAAACGTCTGTTATTACAAATTACAGAGCAATCTGCATCCAAAGTACCATTCCCAAAGTACTAGATTTTCTTATCAGTAAACACCTGATACTAATCTCAGATCCATAACTTGATAATGAACAATTTGGATTCGCTCAGGGAAGTCAACTGAACTCAATCTGCTTGTCTATGTAGATTATCTCTCGATCACCTCAGATGTTGATGGCCAAGTTCCATTAACCATTCCAATTACACAGACTTTTCCAAGGCGTTTGTTTAATACAAAAACTTGAACACATGGAAATTTTCAGGAACCTGTCATCTTGGATACAAAGTTATCCTATCAACCAGATACAGATAACTTGAGTCGATGGATTTGAATCTTTTGGAAGTTCAGTACCATCCGGTGTTCCTTAAGGATCCCATTTGGGAGCATTGCTGTTCAATGTTTTTGTGAAATATATTCAGTACTGCTACTCTAATGCAGAATTTCTGAGCTTCGCAGATGATTTGAAAGTTTACCAGAAACTCGATTCACCGGACGACTGTGTAGAACTCCAGAGCAAGGTGAACCAACTATTCAGTTGGTATTCTGACAGTGATATGGAACCTAGTACACGTAAATGTCATTCCATAGTTTATAACCGTAAATGTATACCTTCAACATTCTTTGATACTATGAATCAAGTTCCACTCAGTAATGTTACAGAAATAAAAGTCTTGAGTTCACTCCTAGACAGCTCACTTTCATTTCAGGCCCACATGTCAGCCACTGTTAATAAGTCTCTCGAAATGCTAGGTTTCCTAAGAAGACGCACCTCAGATTTCATTGAAATCAAATGCTTAAAAATCCTGTACTGCTCTCTGGTGAGATCATATCTTGAATACGTATCTTCTGTATGGAACCCTCCATATTCAAGCCACATCTAAGATTGGTCGCGTTTAAATCCAGAATTACTCCTGTGAATTACATATATAATTTTCCTCAACTACACTCTCTCATGAACCTTGAAACACTTCGTAACAGAGGAGATACTGAAGGTTGAAGATATTTTTCAAAATTAATAATAGAATTGTCCATTGTCCCTCATTTCTATCCAAGATCGGACTTTTAGCCTCTCCTAAATTTTTTAGAAATACAACATTTATTTGTTAGTCGACTTTGTTATTTGTTATGTTATTTAAAGGAAGAGAAAAAACATTTTCTTAACCTTTCTGTAGAACAAAACATTACCTTCATTTCTTCATATCACTAACTATGAGAGCAGCAAATAAAATGGACCTCGATTTCTTTGTTTTTACAACAGAGTCTCAGTTTCTGCGAATGTTTTTCTAATATAACATTTATTCTAGTAACATATTTTTATATGTACATGCATTTGATTATTGTTTGTATTTTTAAAATTTGACCAATTTCATATGTATGTATTTGTATATATGTGTATATATGTGTGTATGTAGCTGTTGACAAAAAAATTGCTATTCAAGTACTTGAATCTATTGGGGTTGAAAGCAACGATCTAACTAAACTGATCCGCATAGGTCGACAAGGTAATGAACCCAGGCCTATTAAGATGATATTATCAAACTGGAATGCAGTTGGTCATGCTCTTAAACTCAAAAATAGATTGCTTACTACAAAATTTAGAATTGCTTGAGACACAACCAAATTACAGCAAGAACAAATGAAAAAAGAACAAGATGAGCTGAAGCAACGCCGAGATCGGGGTGAGCAAAATCTCACTATTAACTATAGAAAAGGCATTCCGGTAATTGAAGAATAAAAAAACTAAGATATAACTCTTACCACACGTTGGAAATATATTATCAAAATGTTGGTGGTTTAAAAAATAGACTTGATGAATTTAATAACTCTGTCCTGTGCTGTAATTATGATGTCATTATTGTAACTGAAACATGGTTAACTAGCTCATACTATGATTCAAAAATTGGTTTAAACAACTACAATATTTTTAGAACGGATCGAAATGAGAACACAAGTAACAAGTCTCGAGGTGGCGGTGTAATGATGTGCTTCAAAAAAGACTGAACGTGAGAGTATTGGATGGAATTAGTACAAATGTTGAACATTTATTCATTCTTTCAAAGAACAAAAGTGCAAATGTGATTTTTGGAGCTACCTACATACATTCTGGTTCAAACTCCGATATCTGTATACAGGGTGGCCACTTTTTCAATGGGATTGTATTGGTAACTTTTAAATCATAAGGGCTAGAAGGTCAGTCAAATGGAAAAAAAGTTGCAATCATGAATGTACTGTCAAGTGGTTTAAACAAATCGAGAATATCAGGGCCGGTTATTGAGATATCATAAGAAAAATAAATTCTGTCATTTTGATTTAACTCATTTTTCCACGTTATTTCGAAAAATTATCAAAAAATGTTGCGCACATTTTCTATTTGACGTAATCAGATTTCGAATCCAACGTTTCATACTCCCTGGGCCACCCTCGACCTCATTTTTTTCAATACGGACCTGCATATTTCATGACAATTTTAGAAATAACTTTACGCACTGGATTCAACGATATATCATACAATGTCATTCATAGTTGGTTTTCAGGTGATTTAGACCCTTATCCAAATTTCTTTGGTTCGGATCTGTATTGAATTCATTTCAAGTTTAATCAAAAACATTTGATACATTATGATGAGAAAATCAACTTACTCATCTCAAAC
>WOGR01002759.1:0-16891 GCA_015342045.1 Leptinotarsa lineolata | reverse complement strand
TCTGGACTTTTTTTATGGGGCTATTTGAAGCAAAAGGTATAGGATACTGAACCTGTTTCAATATTGGATATACGGCAGAAAATAATAAATGTTTGTAGAGATATTGACGTTACTGTGTTCGAAAATGTTCGGCGTGAAATATCGGATAGGCTGTTCATATGTCAAGAAGTTCAAGGCAATCATTTTGAGCATCTTCTGAACTGACCTCAAGTTTAGTACCTCATATTATGTAGTTGAATGTCAATGTATTCAGGCAATTATTAAAAGTTCCGCCATTTTGTAGTAATTGAAGATATTGACATTATATTTTAGGGTTGTGAAGCATTTGTCAGGAGCTTCAAACAGATGTGTCACAAGACCCCCCTTTCTATTCAATTTTTTTCCCAGATGGCGCCCAGTCGCCATCTTGAAAGTTTCATCTATTTTACTTCAAAATAAAGTATCCGTGCGTTTATTTCAATATCCCCAATTTCAGTTATTTGAGTTGACCAGTTCAAAAAATAAAAAGGGGGGGCATTGAAGAAATGCACTATTTATCTTGGTCATAACCACATCGACTTTCTATCTTCAACCGTTCATGAAATCTCCATACATAGACGAAAATTTGAATATCCCCGCATATAAAACAAAGTTTCCTGCGGCGTATGTCTATCTGTATGAGATAAACTCAAAATCAAAAACTTCTGAACAAATTTCCATCCGGTTTTCATTAATGAACAGACTGATTCAAGAAGACAAGAGGAAGGTTCATTTGTATAATTCATTATTGCATAAATTGGTTAAAATATGACCATGTTATCCATTTGAAAACGGGTCGGCGGTGTAAGAAGCCGGGGCAGCATTGCTTTTTCAAAATAGTATTGTGGGAATCATATTTGAAACACAAACTAGAATAGCTGGAGAGAAATGCTTCAATGCATACTATTCAGGAAGACGTCAGTAAATTCATTGATCGTATTGCCTTCACTGGTCTAATTATCAGTAATCAGATTTATGTTATTGATGAGAAATATGTATTCGCAAAATACATATACTTTTTTATTAATGTTCTTCTGAATTTTCAATAAAACTATTTCTCCATATATCCTTGATGAATGATAAACTACTTTCAAATTGATTCTCTACCATTTCTTATAGTTTTTTTTTTCACTAAATATGTTTCTGACTAAATTTTCCTTCAGGAATTAAGTTCTCCTTTAATTTTCTTCAAGAATTATATTTTCACTCATTACAAAGAAATTCTACCCATGAACGAATCGTCATTTTCACAATTAACCCAATTAGGTTTCAATTACGTCTTATGGTACAAAGCAGGAAGCTGTAAACTGTATAAGACATTGTCCATAGTACACATGTTCTTTACATAATTTACTTGTCAGCGAGTATTGACCGTAAGTACTCTGGATAGAATAGAGATACTTTTTACGGCGCCATTCACAAAGGAATCGGATGATTTTGGACCTGTTATGTAGCCAAACGTAAAAATGGTAATTCAGTGAAAGTGTAACAAGTTCAGAATGCCCCGAGGAAATGGCAAAAACATTTGGTAGATAAGCAGATCGTTGTCTGTAGAAACAGTTTTACCTTTTTATGATAATTTCATGCTTGCCCGAATTCTTAAGATTCTGGGAACTGTCGAAAACTCTTATATAATTCAGTACTTTTAATTTATGGTGACTGTTAATACGTTCTAATGATTGCAATAATGATGACATTTTTCACTCAGCGTTTTTTCGTTATCGATTGGGAGCTATGAAGAACACATTTCATTAGAGAGGTGAAAGAGTACTTGATTGATTTAATGAATTTTCAGAAGTATTTTGAGCACATTTCTGTAATTCCTCACAAAATGGCTAGTTCGTCCGCTTCTATAACAACTTCCTCCAGCACTACAAATGCGTTTCGCCCGTCAGTAGATGCTGTACCTAACACTATCATTTTCTTTTCTCAGCCTTTGCTACTATTTGTATTTCTACCAATAGGTCTGGTCTCTATGTATGATAATTTCATCATTTATTGCAACAACTACATTTTTACATTTCATTTAATCAACAACTTGATGATGCTCAAAAATAAAAAAAACTGGGAAGCCGTTTGTAAACTCTCCAAGACCATCCTGACAAAGAAAAGAAAAGAACTTGATGAATAAGTACTGGAGAAAAAGGAAGGGCCCTGAACCATCAATATAGTCTGCTATTCTTAAGTAATGCCCGAGGGCGGTTCCAGAGTAGCCTGCTTGACTCATAAATGGTTTTTTAGTCGGTAAAAATCCGACACTATCTGGTAACAGGGCGACCAGGCGTCTTTCGAAGATTTTTCTACTCACCGATAAAACATCCATTAGAAGAAGTAGAGTGACTTTTGGCAAATTTGATACATTCGACTCATGTAGTTACATTTCAGGGTATTTATAACTGAAGGGTTTCAGTGTTGATACCAACAATTTATTCGAAAGGAATATTTATCGAATTTAGATTCCTTCGAACTCTTATATGATCAAGACGATTTAAAGAAAAGTAGTTATGCTTCTTGTTCGAGCCTTGGATTGTAGGAATGAGAAAATTAAGTATAGGTTTGATATTTCAGTTATTCTACTGACAATTTATGAATAGTAAAGGAAAATATCGATGTGAATGAAAAATGTTGAAAGAGAAAACTCAAAGTGCAAAAGTTTCATAATACTGTTACAGATTAATTTTTTTCTGCCATCATCTTGCGATTGGCCGCAATCAAAAGTTGAAACATGTGCGAGCTGAGGATTGAGAATGTTTCAGTTTTTAACGTACGAACGATTGGATAAATATGTTAACGGGCAAAAATAGTGATTTAAGGTATACAGTGTGTAAAAGCCAAATGAAATAAATTTATTATTTCGGTTACTGTACATATTTTTGAAAAATCCTGAAACACGTCTAATTTAAATTATAATTTGACATACTTCAATGGAAAAGTGCTACCCCTACTTTTAATCCCCGTCGAATGAAAGGTACAACCCAAATTTTTTTGAATAAGAGGTATAGGTTTGTGGTATATCGTTTGAAAGGTTCGTCATTCTCAATTCAAAAATGTTATCGCTCTCAAGTTTATTGCAACAATTAAGATAGTATGAATTTAAATCATATGGTTACCGAAATTCGATAAAATACACTCAAAACATATTGCAATATACTCAAAACTTATTTCGTATTGCGGTATTGATAATAAGAAAGTGAGCAAAAGACATAGTAATGTTCTTTTTAGATGGTATCCTTTAAAAAACTGAATTTGAATTGTGATAATTATTTGGCACTACTTCAAAATGATTGAAGGGGTTATGTTTTATTAGGAGTGATTAATTTTTTGGGAAAGAAAGTTTTTGGCTTTCCACTACTCCATCTTGATACAAAAAATGTGGGAATCTTCCAAAGAAAGAAAGGAAGCAATCATTTTTAAAAAATGAAATGACACTAAATATAGATGTGTAGATCATTCAAAGAAGTAACTTTCGAGCACAAAATGGAAGAAAAAAGCCTTCTGAAACAGCTACTTTCATATAAACATTGAATTAAACGAAAGAAAAAAAATTCTTTTGAAACAAATACTTTTATATGAACACTGAATTATATAAAAAACACTTTTCTCTACTCAATATTTATTCCAAACGTTTGTTATAGATTTGAGTCAGATATCATTCACAAGATTTCTACACGATATGCTAAATGAAAGATGAAAAAAATTCACTTACACGGAACTCAGCCATCCTCACTGGTAGACACGTGTTTTGCCATAAGACACTTGCCTCAGGGCTCTTCAGTACCAATATGGAAATAATTATAAGGAAAGCACACACACATTCATATATTACGATTTTTCATGTCACGGAATAAGTTTCATCTACTTAATGTCATCGATGACATCGTAATGTCATTCATTCATATATTATTTTTCCAAAATATTAATCACTCCTAATAAAATATAACGCCTTCAATTTAAACACTAATTTCATTTCACATTTTGGTACTGAGCTACCAACTGAAATCAAATTCTGAAAATCCATTATTCAATGTTAAGGATAAAATCCAATGAAACAACCATTTGTGATAATTTATTTCAAAGTTAAAAGCAGCTTCTAATAATCAATTAGTTATCAAAAGTTATAACTTCACAAAATGTTTATTATATCTATTGCACAAGAAATCAAGACTTAATGATTATACTACCAGTCGTATACAACATAAGGCTAGATGTCTCTGGAATGTGTAAATATGGTACAATCTTCACCATAAGACATTCATTATGTTAAACTTATCTAAACTAATGTATTGTTTCAAACACAGACTTTATTTTCTTCTGCGTTATTACATAACGAGTTGCATTTAGTGTCGATATTATTGCAATGTTCAAATGTCACTTTGGAAATTAATTAATAAATAATTCGAAACTAATTCAATTAATTAATAAATAAAAAAAATTATTCAGATAATAAATAGTTCAAACATTATTCAATTAATTCAATAAGAAATTAGGAACTTGAATTGTAGGTGAATAACTCGATCAAGTGAGAAATAGTATCTTGAGGTGTTAAAACAGATGAAAAAAATGAATGTTGAGAAGTAAATATTCAATATACTTTCAATATAATCAATAGTGATAAACTATTTATTTACTGATTTCGAAACCATCAAAACACGTCCATATTTATCACAAACTAATCAAACAAAATCTGTAACAAAATAATTCACTTTCAAAATTTTTGAGGTTTTCAATTATTTCACTTCACAATATTTCTGAATAAGCAGTTGATTTCAAAATATTTCAACAAAACGCTTTTCCTACACATCAGAATTGCAACAATTTTCGAATTGAATTCATCTATAGGGTTATTCTGTAAAAAAACTACAAAAGTTGCTATAGCAGTAGTTGATTACAAAAGTAATAATAACTGGTAAAAATCCTATCTTGCCATATCTACAAGTCCTTTGTAGTTCAAATAACGGCTCCTAGCAGCTCTACACAACATTAACAAAATAATGGTGCAGGAGATGATCCAAACTAATTCCTAAACTCTAACCTAGTCTATTTATATCTAACATTGCGGATACTGTTTTGTGAATTTGAATGTCGTCTTTCAGATAACCTGATATTTATTAAAATGAACAGAAATTTTGGAAAATCACGTTCAAGTATGTTTTTGAAAATTCAATCTCACCTATTACTCTGTCTTGGTTTATATTAAACATTAAAGTATTTTCAAAACTGCTTGTTAACCATAGCAACTGTTAAGCAACCTCTAAGGGAAGATGATGGAAACTGATAAGTATTTACTTCATGCAATAAACAAATGAGCTATCAAAACATGATTCGAAGAGAACGCCAAACAAACCAGAAAATTCTAGTGTCACTCAACACGTCTGGAAAAACGGCCATAAAATAAATAAACGTTTCTTGGATTTGCTGACACCAATTCATGACGATAAACTTCTGGACACTTTGACAGTATAAAGAGTGGAATGAAAACTATGAATCAACGGTCCTATGAAGAGCCTAGCAGAAAATTTCCAGCTGATGAATACTTATAAGAACTCAGTGATGTATATTCCTGTTGATGTATGATGAGTGTTGCGGTTCTTATGTGGGGAAAAGTATTTTTGTTGGATTCATTATACCACAGAGGTTCCAATCCTACTTTCCAGTTCAAAATAATTAATTCCCTGGCTCCTATTTAAAGTTATAAAACTCACAAGAGATAGGTGCTTTGTTAATGAAATCAATTGCATGGAAAATTTTATGGGTCAAAATTAGTTAGACAGTCCACTTATCGTGGTTTGGAGCTTTGCATCCACAGGTTCTCTCTTGTACTACACATTTTACCAGAAAAAAATTACCAACACATATGTTACTCGCAGTAATAAAGAATACTTCAATTCACATAACTTGAAGAATTTGGCTGGCTTCAAAAGCTGTACCTGGTAGGAGAATAACCGGACTTGAAACATGTCCGGATTCGACACAAACCATATTGGGGTATTCATCATCACCGAAATCAGACATATCTTTAGCTTGTTCCACCCATGGATTCCAGAGGACGGTATCTGGAAAATTATACTTTTGGATCCTCATCTTACGCCCCGATACGACATTCGTTATTATATGTTCTTGTGGTGTGTTCTGGTATATTCTGTCAGTCCATTCCCCAATTGTCACAACATCTCGAGCCTAATGAAGAACGAAAAATGTTAAAAAAATTATTGTTCAACTTTGATGACAAGATTACGAGAGTTGCCTTTTATGTTTTTACAAAAAATAACTTTTGGAACAATAATTCAAAAGAATGCGGGCAATATGCCATCAATTATTCAAATAATCAATTATTTGATGTGCAGTGTAGAAGCTGACCTGATGATGAAAGATACGAAATTTAGGTTGTTTTTCCTTATTTTGTCAAAGACTTTTGGCAAACAAACTGTGGTATACTATTCAGCATTAACTGTTTTTCGATTCTCTAAAGATTGTGCTATATCTAGTGAATTGGAAAAAGCAAATGATCATTTCTTTGAATGTTTCAAAATCTTTATTAATGTTATATACAGATTTTGCACTTGAAAAGCTGAACTTTTTGAGCATTTTCTTAAAACAATTTACGCCTTTTTGTGATCATGATTCAAATTGGCGGAATTCGTTTGGAACAGGCCTTTTTCACTCCTAAATATTCATGCAAAATTGAATGCATGGCAATCTGCGATATGCCAAGGGATGCTTCTACCTCACGGTAAAGTAAGTCACATGACGATTTTCTTCAATCAAAGGGCTCACAGTTTCGACGTTTTTGGGAATTGTAAACCGATTTTGGTCGCCCTTCATGATTTCTCACCGACGCAACAAAATTCTGTGAACCAATCGGCAATTGTCTATTTTGATGAAAATTTCATTACCAAAAATCCATAGAACCGATTCTTTACAAACTTATGAAGTTACGACTTTCTGAAAATCGTAAAAAATAATGAAATGAAATTCTTCAAAAGTGATGTAGAATCAACTTCGATAGGAATAAGGCTTTAGTCAACTTTAAATGTGGCCTCCAAAAAGAGTTGTAAATTATTATCAAATCCACATATGTCAAAGTCGTCTGAATAGGCAAAAGTACTCTTGTAACCATTTTGAATGTTTTGAATTGTTCTTTGGAAGCAAGCAACCCTATTAGTAACCCCGAATGGAATTCTTCAAAACATGTGGAGATTACTTCAGGGTTCAAATGTGGTGTATTTCTTTTCTTTTCTGATCAGTATCTGATGGTAAGCACTTCGGAGAACATTTGAACTGAATGTATTTCATATTTTGACGCTCATTCAACAATATGTTCTATTCGAGGTGAAGTATATGCATCAAGTTATGTGAATGTGTTAATTGTTTATTTATTTATTTTTTCAAACTTAGTTTTGGAAATATAACCTGTCAAAGAATCTTTATCAAAGTACTTTTTTCACAAATAAAATTTTAAATATTGAAATTAAGAGAGAGAACAGTTAACCAAAAAAAGGACAACCGCAACAAATACAATGACATATAACATTTCATCTAACCTGACCTTGGAATTCTAAAACGAACGTATTTTCGAAAAGTTAATTTCAAAAAAACTATCCTCAACATCTAACCTGACATCCGAATTGTAACGGGGACGTATTTTCAAATATTTAATTTTTAAAAAAATATCTATCATCAACATCTAACCTGACCTTCGAATTCTAAAATGAATAAATCCTCAACATCTAACCTGATCCCCGAATTCTAAAAGAAACGTATTATCGAATATTTAATTTAAAAAAACATATTTCCTCAACATCTAACCTGTCCTTGGAATTCGAACGAACATATTTTCGAATATTTGACTTTGAAAAATCTATCTTTTCTCAACATCTAACCTGACCTACTAAATTGAAAACTTCATGTATATTAGAAAATTAAATATAGAATTTTCAAAAAAACTATCTATCGTCAACATCTAACCTGATCTTCGAATTCTAAGAAGAACATATTTTAAATATTTAATTTGGTAATAACTATCTTTCCAGTTCACATTTATCAGCCGAAGAGTAAACACCTATTTTGCTCCTGCTAGTTAGTACATGTGATTATATAGAACTTAGCTATGAATACCGAAACAGAGAAGTATTACAGTGAAATGGAAATTCAGGATGATGGACAATGGAGAAAAGTGATGCATAATCGAAAACCAAGAAGACGCCCGGAAAGTGTCTCTAAAAGAAGACAACCAAATCCAGAAGAAATCCAACGAATTATTTTGGGTTCACCCAACTGAACTAATTCCAATCCCTCAACCTACACAATAACAACAGATAATAGAATTCATTCCAATCCAAAAAACCAACCATACAAAAACTTCTCACCATTAATGAAAGAAATTACCCATAGAAAATACCAGCACACTTTCTTTCTAGCTGCAGATACAAGGTATTTCAGAATAGCATTCTGTAACATGTGGGAAAAAATATTTCCTCAGGTCACTGATGAAATAATTAGAACACAAAAAGGATTCATACTCAAAACAAATAATGGTTTGAAGAGAGTTACAGATACTCTTGAAAGACTTGTATTATTCAAAAAGATAAGCAATTTTAGAGAAACTCACCCTAATTATACAGCCCCCAAATCAGCCTCACAACAGAAAGCTACTCTGTTGTTATGAGTGGCATAGAACGAGAAATCAACGAAGATTTTGCAGAAGAATCATTTCCAGACAAACTGGATTATCAACATCACTTGTAAGAATTATCAGTGGATTACTCAATAGATTTGAAACCCTACTGAAAAATGGATTTCACTACAAATTTCGATATTATCCAGTTTATGCAAGCAAACCTCCCCCTTCAACTCCCAAACCTTGCAACAAATTCTTTTCCTTCTCTCATTCAACAGAAACCTGTAACACCCAAACAAAATGTCCCAAATGCCAAGGTTTACATCCAGAGATCCAGTTTACCTCCACCTTACCACCGAAATGTTCAGGATGTGGTTCCGAGGAACATCAAGCGTGGTCATTTAAATGCCCGATGAGACCCACCGCACCGATTCCAGGTGTACCTAATATACAAATTAAATCTATCAACAAAAAATCTCATGAAATACCAGAAGACAAAACTGCAGAATTCACCAAGCCCTAACAGTTCATGACTTTATCATCAACTCATATGTCAATGAACTGAACAACCCGATAAACACTAATAGACAGGAACTAATTCAAAAATTGAGAAACAGATTTATAAACAATTTCACTGTAGATACCACAGCTGTCTTTTCCGGTCACTATGTTCACATACTTATCTTCGATCTTGGATCTGAAGGCTCCATCTCTCCATCAGAACCAGTCAACAATAATATCCAGCACATTCACGCCCAAAATAATTAATCTGCTATACTGCAACATAAACAGCTACTCATACAGAAAACACATCATTTGCACCTACATTGAGAATAATAGTATTGATTGCTCATTGTTTGTGGAAGCAAAGACCAAAGATGACTCAAACACATCATACAGAGACTGGTCAGTTATACAGCTAAATGGTAATCAATTACATAACCGGACCAGAGGGGTACTCTAGTCCAAACACACCCCCGACTAAAAGCCAGACGAGAAAATCCTCCAGCCATAAACAATCATTTAAATGAATGCATACATTTCACAATCCCCTTCCTAGATGACAAACTGTACATTTTTTTAGTGTACATGCATCCATCAGCTCGTACTGAAGAGGCCATATTTACAAAAGCATGTCTCCATAAATATGCTATCATTATTGGAGATTTCAATGTCAACAATAGAATGAAAAAGAGACAACTTAATACCTTCCTGGCATTTATTATGCCAAACAACAGCGACACAACTCCAGATGTATTACTACATACAAATAACATTGTATCAAATATTATAGAAGTAGAGGTAACACCCGATATAGGATCTGATCATTTAGTTCTCAAAATATCTTTCGACATGGAGAAAAGCAGAAGAAATCATACGTTACAACTTCCAAAAAACGGATATGGAGAAAGTGAATGACTACATGATGCGTTATATAGATACTATGGAAGATGAAATCAACCATCAACAAATAAAATTTTTTTGTAATGAATTGTCTGAAACTATTATAGAATATACACCAAGAACTAAATATAATTTCTGTGCACACGAACTTCCCCCATTTATTGTGAGTTTGATTAAGAAAAAAGGAAGATGTTTCGTGAATATAGAACAGAGATCCAACGTCTAAAGCTTCAATTAATAAGTTTAACAAGAACATCATCCAAAATTTGATTCAAGAATACAGAACCCACAATTGGATTCAAATATGTGAAGCCATTCATGAAAAGAGAGGCAAATCCTATTGGAATGAAATAAGGAACTTATCCAAATACAAAAAGATGGAATAAATACTAAAAATATTATAGATAACAATATTGAATATGAGCTACCTTCCGAAAAAACTTACATATTTGCTAAAAACTTCAAAAAAGCTACAAAGAAAGCGTCAACTTGAACTTCGACCGCAATCATTATGAAAATGTAAGCGAATGATACGAAAACTGCTTTTCGCAGATACCCGTATAAGAAAATAATACATTCAATGTATATGAAGAATATTTTGAAATCTTATAACAGGGAAAAAACTAAGCTCCAGGGCATGACTATATCACAAGAAACATGTTGAGAAAGCTGGATTATGAGATTCACAAATATGTATATCATAAAAAGCTATGAATTTTGCCTTAAAACGCATTATTGACAATTGGAAAATGGGCACAATAATTACAATTCCCAAACCAAACAAGGATCACCCCCTTACAGACAGTTATCGTCCGATTACTCTCCTGCCTGTAATTGTTGAAAACTTTGAAAAACTTTTACGAAACCGTTTACTCCAACTGCTCAATGATAAAATTCCAGGCTACCAGTTTGGATTTAGGCCAGGAGGATCTATTAAATATTCTCTCACGAACAACATTAAAACAACCAAGCTGAACAACAATAAAACGGCAGCGATCGTTCTGGATATGAACAAAGCGTTCGATAGCATTTGGCACAAGGGTCTTTCATTCAAACTGTATCAACTGGGTTGTCCTAACTATCTATTAAATACAATTAAGAATCTGCTAATTGACCGAAAAAGTTAGAGTTGAAATACTGAGTAGTTTTTCAGACGATTATCCCAGAGCAGGGAGTTCCACAGGGTTCACCGCTCTCACCATTGTTATATAACTTGTACGGCTCTGATATTTATCATCACCAACAAGGGAATATCAACCACTTCAGGCATGAAGCATATTTTCTCCAGTATGCAGATGACACCGCCCTAATTGCGCACGATCAAACGCTAGACAAAGTTATCAACAATTTGAAACATCTTGCAACAATAACAAATAACTGGTTCAATAAATGGAGGCTCCAGCCAAACCCATCCAAGTCTCAGTTCATCATATTCAATCAGCGGAATTCCGCAACTTCTCCAACAATCAGTGTTTACCAACATATCATACATGCAAAATCAACAGTTCATTACCTAGGTATTACGCTTGATTCCAGACTAAACTTCAACAGCCACATCAATAACAAAAAAAAGAAAGTGATTGCAAGAGCCGCACATTGCACAAGTTTGACAAACCCGGGAGCAGGTGCAAGCATATCAACAGCAAGCCGAATATATAAACTAATTTGTAGTCCACTTATTGAATACTCGCACCCACTGTTTCTCAATATCAAAAGGGACTTGAAAACAATTAAAGTATCTGAAACAACGGCTATCAGGAAAATAAGATTAGGGCATCCCAATAACCCCAAACACAACCCTCCAAATCCTCTGCTGTACCAACTCACTCAGAAGTTTGCTGGAAAAGACGACAATGTAGAAAACATTAGAAAGTATGCTGTGACGAAAAACCCCAATGCAAGAATACAACATCGACACCCTACAGAAACACTGTTAGAAAAATTAACACAACTTTATCAATGAAACTGTTTTGTTTGTTCATTTTTATATTAATTTTTTTCATTTTGTAATATTGTAAAATGAGCTATGTAATTTCAAAGCAATTTTGTTACACGAGCGGAAGGACTTCCGTCGATAGCCAGTTGAGCAAAATTGTAATTTTGTTCAATAAATTACAATTATTATTATTATTACTATCTTTCCTCAACATCTAATCTGACCTCCGAATTCTAATAAGAACGTATATTAGGATATTTAATTAAAAAAAAAATATATCTTTCCTCAACATCTAACCTGACCTCCGAATTCAAAAAGGAATGTACTTTCGAATATTGAACTTTGAAGAAACTATCTTTTCTCAACATCTAACCTGACGTACTAGAAAAGGGATAGAAAAAGGTGCGATGATATGGAAAAAGATGTGTTAAATAAAAAATATGTGAATTGCAATTGTTTATTGCTAAAAAAAAAGGAAAAATATGACATCATACAAACTTAAACTATATCTCAAAAACTAATTGAGTCCTACTAAAAATAAAAAGTGTTATTAATTTCTACCATCATGTCCATATCCCATAAAGCAAAATTCAAATAAAAATTGTACAAATTTGTTGCGCTTGACTTGCCTGCCGCAGACTTATACACTCATATCATTTCCACATTTAGAACATTTCACACTGTTTGGAATTAATGTCCACTCTTGCAACTTTGCTAACAAGATGTCTGTATCCTCACACAGTTCACGAATATACATCAAGTTAATATTCAGCATTTTCAATGAAAAATCACAATAACTATTAGTGAAATTTCAAATCTTAACAGTTATTGACTAATAAACGTGCGCAACTAGGCACCAACAATTGAACAAATGCTCACATCAATATTTTTCAATATTCTATTCATCCATGTCATTTATTCTCATTTTAGGTACTAATGTCAAAGTGGAAGTTGAAAAATTCAAAAACTTTATGAGTTTCTAAGTGATTATTGAAAAACATAATTTTTGGTTGGTAGAGAATTTTCTATTCCCAATAATGAAACTTTGCTATTTACAAAAAGTGATTTGTGTTATATACCTAAGAACCTGACAAATTATGGAATTTCAATTTAATTTCAAGAAACTTGGCAATAAGTGAATAAAAAGGTATAGAAAAAGGTGCGATGATATGGAAAAAGATGTGGTGAATAAAAAAATATGTAAATTGCAATCGTTATTGCTTCAAAAAAAAAAAGGTAAAATATGACATCATATAAATTTTGACAGGCTATATCTCGAAAACTAATTGAGTCCAACTGAAAATAATAAGTGTTCTGAATTTCTACAATCATGTAGTATCATCCCAGAAAAAATTGCGAAATTCCGTGAGTATCCCATAAAGTACAATTTAGCCAAATTAGATAATACTAATCAAATGTATTTTTCAAAATAATAGTTATTCGAAGAGCACAGCTGAATGAAGTTTTGATATTGAAGCGTGATTGAAAGTCATTAAGCAAACAATTCCTTGGAGGTTGGAAAACTAATAGACTGTACAATTCTTTACTGACCTCTTGATACAAAGCACCTTCCCTGGTTTTATCAATAACATTACATCCTTGTAAGCCAGTGATTTGACAGCGTCTCACATCAGGTACTTTAAAATATGTATGCAATAACATATTGAAGCTGAAAGTCAGGTCTTTACTGGGATTGTATACTGCTATGTTGAAATGCAACTCCTTTTCACGTAATATCAGTCTGTAAGTCAGTCGAAACCTACAAAGTTATTAATCACCACAACATTCTATTAGTCATATTGAATTCAAAAAAGGAAAACCTACGGATAGTTCCACATTGACCGTGTGAAATCGCTATCTATTATGGAAAATATTGCTTCTACATCTCCGCTTGAAAGTCTTTCAGGTGCTTTTTCCAAGTTCCATCGAACAATTCTGGCGAATCCATGTTGGGGTCCAAATGTCCACGGTCCAAACTGAGCTATACAATGAATTGTATTGGAAAAATTATTTCAGAACAGAACAAGGAACACTTACGAAACACAAAGGGAATTCCACCTCTGATAGCTTTCTTACCATCAAATATGGCTTGTTTACTAAAAAAAAAACAATTACTAGGTATCAATCAATGATGCTGCACAAGATTGAAGGACACATTTTTGTTGCAAGTGTAGGCAGTTTCTTGTGAAAACTTCTTTTTAGACAGCCTTTATAATTATAATGCAGGTATTATCAAAATAGTTGGAATAATCTTGATAAGAAATGATATATCACAAATATCAAGTAATTTCATTGTGAAGAATGTTATTTTCTTTGCTTATTTATTATAGAATGGTAAAAAGGCAATAGTCCAAAAAATGTACCGTATTTTTCTGTTCTACAAATTGTCAGCTGCCACAAAATTATACAATTTTGGAGGAAAATGAAGAAATGTGAAAAATAAAAGGTTTTAACATAAAAAAGGACCAAAAATATCAATTAAGAAAGAAATATTTTGGCCTTCTACATCTTTATACAATAAATATGGGAATCTTTCTTTCTCAAAAAATCAATCTCTTCTAAAAATATACCACTTTCAATTTATAAAAGTATTGAATTTACATACTTTACAAAAATATTCAAATAAAATGTTTAATATAGTAAATAATGAAGACATCTTACCTATAATCTATAAACTTGTCCACCCTTTGAAACACTCTTTTACATACATCTGAACCAAATTGAGTAATTTCAATTTTTTTATGGGAACTAGCATGAAATTTACAAAATTTTATATTTGCTCAATGGAAATCATGAATATTCAATGTAAAGAAATAAAAGTCACAAGTATTCTTCCAGTACCCTATTCTGGATGTATATAAATATCCGCTAGCTGTAACACAATTTACAAATATATTTTGAAGATTATTTGTTTCTTGGCTTTTCAGCCATGGTCTGGCGAATTTTGAGCCTGATGTTTCATCTGCAACTGAGATAGACATGATTAAAGGTGACGTGATTAACCTTGATGTGATAGGCAAACTGAAAAAGATCTTGACATTTCACATTGATAATTGAACTGGATGTAGCACATCCAACAACTTGTTTTATTGATATTTCAGCTCTCTTTCTCAAGGCTAAAATTATTTCATACTTATGGATTTCTAATGCCTTCCTATATTGAAATATTTCTATTCTAAATTGACTAACAATTAAAAAAGTTCTATTTATAAATGTAATGGAATTTAATTTGACTCTAATACTGCTTTGAAGCAATAAAAAATGTTCAAAAAAATATCTTCAAACACTGGTGGGATTATCATGCCACCCTTAAAATATAAATGATTTTCTATGAAAAGGTAAAGAATTTTGAAAATGGGCATGCCAAGATAATGATAAATTTCACCTTCACTTACGGTTTATCTCTTTTGCATATCACTTTCAGATGTCAAGAAATATGCATATGAAACAGTTCACACTTGTTTTAAATTCACATAAGTATAAGCAATCACATTGTTTTGGACAAGTAAAAACCAACTATTTTGACAATGGCACAAATAAAATAAAATTTACTAATCATTTACCTAACAAACAATTGCTCTTGGTTATTAACTCGCCAGGAAACCACAGTTGCACCTGAAATTTAAAATAAAAAATTATTTTTTATAGGTTATGTATGTTTTTTAAGTGAACATTTTCAATGTGAGTGAAAAAGTTGAAGAAAAAATAACGATGAATTGATGAATGAAATCGATAACATTTTCTTTAATCAAACATCTCACCATGCAAATTGATAGTGCACGTAGTATTGTTTCCCCGATCCAAAACTACTACACTCGTAGCTGCCATAGCCGACTCGAATGTGCCTACACCGGCCTGTCACAAAAAGGTGGCGAAATGTATGGTTGTTTTCAGTTGATGTCCACACTTGAAATCGCACTTTACCGCGTTATTACCTGCGCACTCACTACAGGTGTGAAGTCCCTCTGTCGGTAGTGAAAAAAATAAAATTGAGTTGAAAAACTGCACCTTCACGTTCACCAGAGCGTCATCGAATCGGACTATATTGATATAAAATTTACACCAAAATCCAGAGCTCTCAACCCGAATCTACAACGAACTTAACATCGTCAATATGCAGAAGCCCAAAACACTGGTTTTTCATTCACAACAAAAAACAGAAACACTTTGAATAACGACCCAATGGATTTTGTGCGCCATCTTGTAGAAATACTACGTAAACCGTTTGTGTTATTAATTGTGGAAATTGGAGTATCTTTGTACTGATTACTTCAGCTGGAATGATTTCACTGTTAAGATCACAAAATAATTCTATCTATGTATTAACAAATACCCATTTCTTCGTTTTTTCATAGTTTTGCGTTAACGATAACGACACCTTGCGGCAATGATCCTTAACCCTGAACTACCAGAGCTTCTTAAAAATGTAGATACCTTTGTATATAGACTAACCTAGACTTGCGTGAAGTTAGCGTTGGACGCCAGCGCTCAAATCTAGCGCCTGCCCCCCACTCTCGAGTCCGATTTACACCAAACAACTAGTGGATTGTTGATTCTAGAAGATCGCTTATTTGGCAACTAATATTATTTCACATGATTAGTCCTCCCAGAATATACTTCAAATTCGAAAATATTATTATACTGCATAAATCTTTCATAATCTGAATTATAATGAATAGATGACATTGACGTGAATGCGATAGATATAAAACACAACCTCTCTCTTGGATTACAACTGAAGAAATTTATAAGAAGAATGATTCATCAGAAGAATGATTTATTGAATAGTTAATTTTCAGAAAAATATCGGTGTCACTTGAGTGGAATATTTCGCTTCCCAAACTGTGAATTGTCATCAATTATGTCCGAGTGAAAACTGTAATCAGAAAAACAATATAGGTACTGAACACTGAATT
>WOGR01002758.1:0-16892 GCA_015342045.1 Leptinotarsa lineolata | reverse complement strand
AAAGTGATAATGAATCATAATATGATATTATATACGGGGTGTTCCATTTGAAAAATCAAAGAAGCCGCTACTTTATAGTAGAAACGACAACGCCGCTTCGTGTGAGTCATATTGACTTATGCGTACTGTAGAATTTTCAGGTTGATCCGTTAAATAGTTTGCCAGAAACATTGAATAGTTAAGATGGGGGGACGTATTTTCGTCAGCACTGTATACACATACACAAAGACGTATTCAAAAAACAAATTTCAATGCTATATTTACACTTGAGAGTTACAAAACCGCGACAGGTATTGTGTGATACCAGAATATGGTGTCGTATAGCGAAACACGTGTCGCGGTTTTGTAAAATTTCAAGTGCAAATCTCACATTGAAGTTTTTTCAATACGTCATAATGGATTTTCATCAAGTATCGGTCAGTTTTATCATAAATATACAAAGAATAAAATTCATAGCAAGAAACATGAAAACAATTGTCCAAATTGGACACTTTTAAAGAGAAACTCCTGTTTTCGAAAAGTTGCTGTTTTCCTGTCAAAAACTTTTTGTTTCTATAAAAACAGTTCCAAAGCACTTTTTTACGCAATTCGATGGTGTAAAAAATTCATTTTTTCAAATGAGATATCAATAGTTATTGATGAGACGCCCTGTATATTCCTGCAAATTTCAATGGAGCTGAAAATCACTTTTCCAAAAATGTGGCACACTTGATGTTTTGGTAGAGTCGTCTTTGAAATACGGAGCTTTCAGGTTTTTTCATGTAGACTTTGCAACGCACACTTGGATCGAGTAGACTTTGAACGACGCGGCGATGAAAGAGAAAGAAATTGTTCAGTGGTAGCTATAAAATGTTGAGAAAGCTTTTCACAGCAGTAATTAAAACGTATAGTTTCAATAAAACTGATAACAATTATACTACAGTTACTGCTAATAAATGAAACTACAACAATAACATCTTCAGAGAAGGTGTTCCAAATGTCTACCAGCTTCTTCTACACACAGGTGACACCTTTTCTGAACGTTTTTTCCGAATTGATTAGTTCAATAGAAGTGAGAGAAGCAAAACTTTGCATCACTGCCGCTTACAATTCGTATGTATCTAGAATTGGTCGGCAATTCAAAGATAAGATCTTTCAGCCTTCGCCAGAGGCATTAGGTCCGGTGACCTGGCCGGCCAATGGTTGGGTCCTTGGTTTTCTATCCATGATTACATTTGCAGCCAAAAAATTAGTGACAATTGCGGTGATGTGAGGCGAACCCCCGTCTTGTTGAAAATATATTTTTCTGTGCTGCATTAGTGGCAATTCATCAACAAGGGCTTCAATATTTTGCCTTATAATTCATTAATACCTCCGAGATGTGAGAGTGTCATTATTAAAGAAAACACCTTCCCACACACTTTGACTTTACTGCTCCACAATAGAATGAGGATTTTGTTGTGCCCAAGTTTAAGGATTGTAGCGGTTGAAAAGCCGGCACTGCTCACATAAGCTTCGTTTGTCTAAATATAATTTAACGAAAAATCACACACTTGGGTACAAATTTCCAGGAACCACTGGCAAAAAGCCATGCGGCGTTCAGAATCTACTGGACTGAGTTGATGGCTTGAATAATTTTTTTTTAAATCCTCCTAACGTTAGTTTTTGATAGGCCTGTTGATATTTAAAAATTTCGCTTTGGCGTTTTGGGATTATTTTCAACAGCTCCTAAAACGACTATTTTTTTCAACTCATTATCCCTATTTGATTCATATAATTTTGGCCTTTTCTATTCAAATTGACCACCCTCGATTAGGTTGTGTTGTAATCTTGCGAAAATGTCTCTAAAAGGTTGTCTTCTCTCTGAATACCTCTCTTGATACAAATTGCTTGCTGCTTCTGCATATCCCATTTTCCATAATTCTCATGCTTCATTGCGAATGTGTTTGAAAATTGAATAACAACCACTATTTGAAGAACGTCTTTACTGCTTGAATCACAATTTGATAGCTTCCAGTAAAGCTTCGCATTCTATTTTATCCCTGCATCGTCCAAAGCCTACTTGATCAAAGTGTGCGTTTCAAAGTCTACATGAAAAATCCAAAAAGCTCTGTATTTCAAAGATGACTCTAGCGAAGCATCATTAGAAAGATAATTTCAAGTTCTAATGAAATATGTCTCAATAAAAAAAATAGTTTTGAAAAAATAAGTTTTCACACTATTGAATTCTAAGTAAAAAAGTGGTTTGGAAATATTTTCATAGTAACAACAAGTTTCTGGCAGGAAAAAAGTTACAGCAACTTTCCGAAAATGTCCATTTTCGAAAAACATGGTTTAACTCAGAAACGATGATAGATATCGAAATGCGATTTCCATTATTGGGTTTGCAATAAAATTTGACCCCCAGAGACAGTCATCAGTTTTCATTCATCTAGTTTGAAAACAGGAGTTTTCCTTTAAAAATGTTAAATTTGGCCCACTCTGTACTTGGACATGAAGGAGTACATGGACATACAATGAAGAAATATAGGTACACCTAGCTCAAACTACTCAGTATTTTGCAATGTCAACATGAACGTTTACAGAATAAAAACGGTGCTGAATTAATTTTTCAAATTGTAATTTAACAGAGGACACTGAGAAGACGAATATCTAGTGAATGTTTTCCCTGACTTCGACGTTCGAATTATAAAATTCAGAAATCGTCCACTCTGTTTCTGCCTAATGAGATTCCAAGACAAAAATGAACTTCCGTTACAGAAAATTGATTAACCAACTAGCCAACAAAATACTATTGGTTTCCAACTTCTGGGAAAATCTACATTAGTGCATGCGAATGCATCTCCCACTGTAGGAGTAGTATCAAACAGGATTAAAGCATTTTCCGGGAAGTCTGTCGGTATCCCGGAGAAACAGAGTGAATAGCACGTATGTACGACTCACTCGTAAGCTTTTGATCATTTGATCCCCGTGCGGTGCAGATGTCCACGTATTATCACTGTCCTGGTTATTCGAGTCTCGAGAGGGTCCATTACGGAGGCAAATAACGGACTTCAACTGCAGATATGGATACAAAGTGGATTTCGCACGGTTTGTAAAGGAGAATGGAAGAGAAGCTCATATATTTGGAATATGTAACATTTTTAACGATCTAACGATGTCGTTTCAATGTAGCTTTCTACGTTCTCAACTTTTTGAAATGAAATGTTTGCAATATCAAGTCAGGTGATTATTTTCATTCAATAATAACTCGTGTTGTTAGCTTGTTTTGTGTTTCCCTTCGTCTCAGTCAATTCGCATCATATACTACCATAGGTACATTATGAGCAGCAAACCTCTGTTTTTGCTAGTTGACGCATAAAGTTACTGAGATCTGTACGTCAGTTCACTACGTAATGAACTTTCACCAGTTGAGGTTTGTTCCATGAAAAGCACATTTGTTTCTCCTTATGAAATTCTGTTTGGATTTTTAAACTGCATTTTGTGTCTCGGCTACCGCAGCTGGGTGGCATTCTTTGCTCAATAAGATCAGTTATGTATCTTTCATTGCTTGTGGTCGAATTCTACAACTTCAAATAAATTCTTGATTCTGTTTTACCATGATGTTAATATTGAGCAAAAACATCATCAACCAATGTATCAAGTTTGTTTTCCTTAAAAAAAAAGTTTGAGTATCGAACATCAGACGATTTCATGTAAGTTTAGTTGACTTGAAACTAGTTGCACTTTTCCAAAATCAATTTTTTTTTGTTAATTCTCCACAAATTCTGTGAAAACTACCATATAATTTAGAAATAATTCAAAACGTATGTAAAATATTCAAATAATACTTCATTCACTAAACAATTTAATGAAAATCTCACAATAAAGTGTTATTTGAATGCGTGTGATAAATCAGTTGGATTCCAAAAAAACAATAAATACATCAAATATCGGTTGTCAAATTGTAAGAAAATAATAGACGACTTCAACACTGCCTTAAAACAACTTCAAACATTCGATTTCTTCATCGGATTTATTGTAAATTTTCACCTGGCTGTCTCTCTCACAATTCTAGAAATGTATTTTTTACTATAGCTGTCCGTATTTCTTCCTTTCATTTTTCTGTGAACGTCATCATGATATTGACCTATAGAAATATATCCCAGAGCTGCAACATGAAATCTTATCTCATAACTTCTCCTGGAGCTCTAACTAACTCTTTCCCCCTAAAAATTCTGCAATAACAAGATTATAGTATTCAGTATCGTTATTATTGGTAATTTTCGTTAGACTTCTTGCGATATTATTCAATTTTATAACAAATATTTGGAGTACATACAAATTGAATGGGATGAAGAGATTTGCTTGTACTTCAATGTTCACATGAAAGTTGTTGTTTGGAAAGGATTTTGTCCTTTTGAATAATCAATTGTTCATGTGAATAATCTCAAACCGTTTTTATTGTAGTCACTTTATTCATTATCTCATATTTGTTTAATGATAGATAAGTAGAAAAGCAATTTTTTTACAAAAAACTATCCTTTCCTAAAATTTTCAGTTTTCAATGCATTTGAAGTTAATTACTAGCCCATGTACTAAGAGGTTTTGTTTGTGAGTTGTGATCAATCACAATGTAAGAAAGTTAATTTCAAATACATCAATATTGGATTACTTCAAATCCTTTTCAGGACATGCCTTACTAGGAGCTAAAAATACTTTCATTTCTTTTATCCGAAGATCTTCGGGAATTCCGACATTTTTCATTCTTCCGAGCTTCAGAGTGGAAACAATTTATGTGAATATTCACAGAGGATAACACGAGAAATTTTCCCCTCTGTATGTCCGATATCAACCAACAAAGTGTTCATTACTGTATACAAAATATTCATTCTTGTAATTGACGCTCAAAAATACTATTGTAATGATAACAGTTGAAGGTTAACAAATGAAAAATATGATTTTGTGCCCCTATCAATAGCTTTATTCAACTGTTTTGTTGATAGATTTTTGCAAATGTAGTTGAGTCACTTGTAATTATTATGTAGAACTGTGATCAGAAGGTTGTTCAGACTGGAATCTTTGTCGCTGATCCACAAATCGACTAAGTACGTTGTTACGTAGGAATCTTGAGCGACACGAGACTTAAAGCCCTGTTTTCCTAGCGACGCATTTTCGCGTCGCATGCGACGTGTTACGCTCAACTTTATCCCTCCATAGGGATTCAATAGGTCTGTTTTCCTTAAGAACGCAACACGTTGCACGTCGACGTGATGCGCTCATGTGTTAGACCGACTGCTTCGAGAGGAGTCTCTTCGGTTTCACGCTGCGCAATATAGTCAGGTTTTATTCAAGAACGTTTATTTCGTTAGTGTGATTAGTGTTATTAGTTAGTGTGATTTGACTGAAATGGCAAAGAAGGCAAATATGCAACACAATTGATTTATTCAATACTATTACATTTACATGGATAACATGCTTTGGGTTATAACCCAAAGCATTAAAATTTTAGCAGTCGTGTATACACGACTGCTGAGGTTTAATTGTTACCTAGTAAAAGAGGTGTTTTTTTTTGTCTGAATCATCTAGGTTCATATTGAAGTAATCGGTGAACCTACTTCTACTTGAAATCCATCGGATTTGGAGAAACCGCCAGTACTTGTAAGAGAAATCAAGTTTTGGGATAGTAAATCTTTTAAGTTAGGAGTTGTATCTGCTCTAAAGAGATTCTCACATAAGTATTCTTCCCTAAGCAAGTTGTGCAAGCAGCAGCATACAGTAACGACCAAGTCAACCGTTCTTGGCTTCAAATCTATAGGAGTAAAATAATCAAAAAATTTCGCACATGATCCCAACAGCATTTTCAGATACTCATCTGGCTTTGCTCAAACAGTGGTCGAACATTCTTTTGTGTCCATCTTGCAAAATGTGTGCTTTGAAGTACGGCTTCATCACGTGCTCACTCAAATTGAAAGCTTCGTCATCAACTATCACTTGAGGTAGCAAGATGTTGGAATGCGGTATTTAGGAGGCGAAAATATAGTATTTTTCCCACTAACCGTCCCATCTTTGACTTCCTAAAAATCCCTGCATCACCCTCATTTCCATACGAACCCACATCAATAGGTACATATTTGCAGTTAGCATCGACCATTGCGAGAAGCACAATTGAAAAAATACCATTGTAATTTAAGTAAAGTCTACACAGTTATGGAAACTCCAACACTTCCAAAACTCCTTGGCTTTCCGTTCCCAGTCTATTCAGTTAGGAAGGGGCAGAAGCTTTTTTAAAGCACAGCTAACACCTTAGGTACTATCTTGCTTATAGCAGACGGCGTTATGCGTGCCGCTGAAAAAAAAAGGGCAATTTACTGGGAACGTTTCACCCCCACCAAAAAATCAAAATATAACTGTGACTGCGGAAAGCAATGTTTCTGGTCCAGAAGTAATTGATGAAAGTGCTCCAAACCATCAAACTCATGAGGATCCGCGTGAACCTGAAAGTCGGGGGCCTAATGCCGAGTCCCAAAATAAAAAAAGGAAATCATTTATCTAAGTCAATTGTTAAACGAAAAACAGGAAGACAGGGAACTTTTTAAGAGAGGTGTTGATGAACTGGTTAAGCCACCTCAAGAAATCGATGACGAGCATAACCTATTTTTCAAATTCGTGGCGGCCACTGTTAAAAAATTCCGATCAGACCTCGTCAGTCGTACAAAGGCGAAAATTTTTGAAATAGTAACTGAAATGGAACTTCCGAACCAAACGCCGCCAATTCCAAATACTCCAAGATTCAGCAATATAGTAAAAACCGCAAACTATACTCCTTCTCGGCAGCATCATTTTTGTGGATCACTCCAGACAGTTCTCACTTAGAAACTTCCAACTCCAGTGATTTAGTACCTACGAGTAGAGCCTTCGTGCAACCTTTTCAAGAGGAAGACGATTTATAATGTTTCATGTTTCATAATGTAGTTGTATCGTCAACAGCATATACAGGAATAACTTCAGTGAAGTATCCTGCACTGACACCTGTCGGATATAATCCAACGCCCTTTATGGTATTAGCCAGGGGAGAAGTTTTTTCTGAGAGGTATCAGTCCATTAACCTACAGTGTAAGTAAGTTGAGAGTGACCTGAACAAATTGTTCATTTAGGAAATTTTATATACAGCCATTCTTGAAGTATGCTCACTCACTTTGTGTAGTTTTCTTCTTCATACGAGGAATTGGACAAAATTCGATTATACGGTTGGTTACCTTGTTCCCGGGCATATGGGGCGATGACAAACATGTTGTTGGTCGTTCACTTCTTCCTAGCTCGATGAATGATACTCTGAAAGGAATTCGACTTTCAATTATCGGAAGTCATCGACTACAGGTTGATGATAAGACACTGCCTTCCACTGACGAGTGACTAAACAGCTCGAAACTGATCTGCAAGTGTGTTCCAATAATTTAAAATTGATTCCACCAACAAAATATGCAGGAATAACTTCAGTGGAGTAACCTGCGCTGACACCTGTCCGATTAATCCAACAGCCTTCGTGGAATTAGCCAGGGGAGTAGTTGTTTTCTGTTAGGTGTCAGTCCATTAACCTACATTGTAGGTAATTGGAGACTGACCTGAACGAATAATTCTTCTAGGAAATTTGAACAAATTATGTCTCTGTACATTATGTCCGGTTTCACTACATTGACCTTCCATCGAAAAAAAAAAGAAGACACCAGTGTATTGTGTCATAAGTAAAGCATAATATTGGACTTGTGGTCTTTCCAATAGATCGTTGATGTGAATGAAAAAAGATAGAGACAGCATAAATCCCTGAGGAACCATTATTGGCAACTTAACGTATCCTTACGTATATCAAGAAAATACATTTTGCTCAAACTCGAAACATCTTTTTTTTTCAATAGTGTTCTTGAGTTTATTCAGAAAGCACAAATGAATTTGATATAAATATAATAGGTGGTGCTTGTTATTGAACTTACTATGTACTACCATAGCAAGTCAATGACTTAGTATTCCCTTCCTCCCTGATTTCAGAAATGTCCCTCTGACCTGTTTCAAGAAATTGCTTAAAAAAAGTTGAAAAACTTCTTCACTATCACGCAGTCTCGTTTCTGGTAGATATAATGTGATCGCTCAATTAAAATGAATCATTTAAATAGTGTATATAATGGAACGTGCATATGTTTATATGTGTTTATATTAGTGTATAATGTCTCATCGTAATTAGACAATCAGAACGAGATATACATTATTCCGAGTAATTTTTTTGGTGCGCCACTGTCCTGAAGGCAAAGTGTGGATTGAGTGGAAGAAAAACTCCTTTCTTCAGTTAGGAGTAGAACCCTGTCCTTTGGCGTTACTTTTTGTAGAGTTTTAATGAATAATTTGCGAATATCTCATTTTTAGTTCGTCATTAAAAATTTTCATTATTATTATCACACTTATGAAATTCGTAATTACTTTCACTTCCATCAGATTGTGGAAGATCATAATATCCATAAGAATCAACCAATGAAATGAAAATTATTATTACATTTTGAGTTAATACACTTATTTCAGTTACACTATTATTATTTTATGAGAAAATCCTATACTATTATTATTTTATGAGAAAATCCACCAAAACAATTCTGTCTTTTTCTCATATGGAAAACCTTAATTAGCATTGCAATAATACGATAGCTCATTTGGGAACAGCAATCACCATAATTTAGTGTTCATATTTATTATCTGGAACGTGCACAATTCTAGGTAGTGAATTTTATCAAGAAACACAATTAAGATTCAAGCACTACATTAATAATTTATGATGACACTTCCTACGGCAATGCATTCTACGCTATTTCTGAAAGTGGGGAAAAAGTTTTCGAGCAATATTCATTTGGCTGTAATCGATTCAATGTTCTGAATCGGTGAGAAGTAATCTCTTGAGTTTTTGTTCTCTGGAAGGTCCTAAATCTGGATTTTAATCTACTTGAAAGAAAGAAGTGTTTTTGTCGGTACTCTCTAAATACATATTCTACAAATGGAATCGTCTATTATCAGTTAGCGACAATTATCACTTTTCTCTACTTATTATTTACAGAAGGTTTCTGACTTTCACGACAGTGCAGTCATTAGGAAATGGAAAAATTGATTTTCTATATGAAATAATTTGATCAGTAAAATTCTGAAATACGTCAATTTTCGTTTGTGAAATGACATTTTTCGAGTCTAATTTCATATCATTCCCTTTTTGGAGT
Organism: Leptinotarsa lineolata; assembly: GCA_015342045.1. Lineage (NCBI taxonomy): Eukaryota > Metazoa > Arthropoda > Insecta > Coleoptera > Chrysomelidae > Leptinotarsa > Leptinotarsa lineolata. Next base: position 7,680 of record WOGR01002758.1, on the reverse strand, counting down.
GACAGCATGCCTACTCTTTGAATCTCTTGAAAAAACGGGAATGATTTTGATAGTTATAATTTGAATTAGAATTTAATTCTCTATTTACCTAATGAAAGGTGGAACTGGAACCTCTAGCATAGAATAAACCAAATGTTAAAGCTGGATGTTTTTTGAAAATGATGCGGACGTTGCTGAAATTCTTTTGAACCATTTTTAAATATGCAGGCTAATGTAGATATTCACTATTTTTGACTGAACATTCCTAAATTTTCTGTGTGCTTTTACTTGTTGATGCACATTGTGTTTCATAAAGATTGATGAATGTTATTATATATTTTTTATATAAAAAGTCGCCAATCGGACTCTGGTGGGAATTGATGGTGGTGGAGAAAGAATAGTTCCTGTAATGGATTCTTCTCTAATTTGAGGGTGATGTTATTACTCAAAAGTGAACACAATTATTTCTGCTTTCACGTTTATTTTCGAACTCTCTACATTAAACAATACGTAGCTGTTCGAGCATTCAGTACATAAAAATACCAATAATACATAAAAACTAAAACTATTCATTCTCAACTTACAGGATGATTCACACTATATACTAATATCCTAAAGTGCCAAAACAAAAAATTCGGCACTTCTTTACAAAGGATTTAATATCCCTCGGAGCGTAGGGCAACACCGGTGTCTTAGTGTCTCATACCGAAGATGGTGTTAAAGCACTTTTAGGGCCGCGTTATGTCGATGGGCATAGGCTGAAACTACATATGCGCCTCGCGGCCGGCCCTGAACCTGGTGTCAGGAACCTCTATACCAATCACTCGACTGTGGTTGACTGAGATGTCGTAGATAATTTAGGATGCAAAATCCTATGGAGATGCATAATTTTTTTGTTCTTTACATCGATATGATACAGCTACTCTCAGCATGTTCGTAGCAGCAACTTTGTTCTTTTCTCACAGTTCCACTCGCAACACAAATTTAGAAATTAGTAGGAATCAAGTAATCAATGTTTTTGAGGACAAAAAGTGTCCGATGAATCAATCTGGAATCGGCTGCTCTCCGTCCAGCAACAGTGGAATACAACCAGTAAGCTCTTTTAACACGTGATCCGCCCGAGTTGCTGGGGACCTTCAACCGCTCTTAGGATGAGATTGTCTTCCAACGCGTTCAGTGCTGTAGTACCGAAAGATTCGAAGGTACCACGGGCATCGGATTAATTATAATTAACGGTTGGATATCAATACATGTGTGAGCCGCATGTTCTAAGGGTTGGGCTTCTGAAAATCCGGTGAAATTGTCATACGGAATAAGTAACTCAACACACAATCTTCTATAATAACCTTAAATTTCGTTTTTATTAGAGCGCACGCCTTTGGTAAAAGAACGAAATCAGCTCCGCACTTCGTTTCGAGGTCATTGAGAACTTTGTGCATTTATGAATGAAAGTAGTGGGAGTTGATTCACTGGTTGATTTTTACTGACTGATTTTTACCAGCCATGAGTTGAAAACTCTGGCCAGTTGAGGGTGGATGCTTCGTAGTTATTTCTCAAGAATAAGTGTTCAGTCTATCTGGGCCTGAGACAGCAAAGTAATTGGAACCCACAAAGGCTCTTGGAACATCATCCATAATGAAGAATAATTGTTTTTATGTTAGGAGTTCCAAAAATTTACGGACTATGTTTTGATTATTACTGCTTTTTGTATCTGTATGTTTGTATGGATGGATCGATATTTAATTTTCGTAGATAGACAGTAAACGATTGTGGTAAGATTTCTGTGGATGACATGATGATTGATATTGAATCACGGATTGATGGAGTTAGGTTAATGGGTGATTATTCATCCGACATTATGAAATGGTAGGTAGAACTGGATCCCGTGGCGAATAATGAATCCAAAATTAGCACTGTTCCCAAACACCAGAAGTGCAACAAAGTTGGCGTCTTCAGGAGAGGAAGTACTTCAAAACAAGTATTCATTTACATCTAATACACTTTCACTTTCAGACATAAATCACTGATTTCAGGTATAATTTCGCCGGTTGGAAAGTTTTGCTGACTCTAACAGAGCTATTCCTATAATGTCAGTTCTCAATGGGACCCTTGTCACTGTTCATAGTTCTCGTGCCACACTTTGCTATTTCCAGACTTCCAAAAGCATCAAAAAATAAATCTTGTGTCATGTACCGATCCCAACAATTTTAGACAGTTTTTTTTCATTCACTAAGGCATTTTGAGCGACACTAGATTTTTCTAATATCTGAAATCGAATATATGCTACGTGTTCATTGAAACGAGTTTTAAAAGCTCTATCAGTGTGACCGATATACTTTTTGTCACACTTCTCGCATTTTATTGCATATATCCCCGGTTTTCAATTTTCCAACATGTTACCTTCAGTGTTACTTAACATTTGGTGGAGTGAGCAAAAAGTTTTTGAGGGTATTTTTACGTTCATCTGCTTGAAAATTCCATATTATCCGTTGGCGTATCTTCTTTCATACGGAAGAACAATGAACTTTGGATTTGACTAAAATCACGTTTCCTTATCTACTCTATTTAAAAGATACCTGTTGCTTTCAGATATAACGTATTCGAAAAACACTTTATTATGAGATTCCCACTAAATAGTTTCACAAAGATGCGACACATGTTTCGCCATACAATGGCGTCTTCGGGCGTGTCTCAGTTAATACGTTAGTTATAAATTTTCATCAAGTATCGGCCAATTTCATCATATAGCTTTCATATATGTCCCAGACAATATTTTTCTCGATATCGTATCTTTCTCCAATCGAAGGGAACGTAACAAGCCTATGGACAAAAAAAGTTTAGCCCTGCCATTTTCTGTTTTGAAAAAAGGTGAGCTATCTGGAATATATCTAAAAATACTGGTATTCTCGTTATAGACATCAAATTTTACACCCTGGTTACTTTTGATCACCCAGACATTATGAATGGTAAATGAATTATTGTTCGGGGATCTATTGTTGAGATTTGAAGCAAAATCCTGTACCTTAGATTCATTTGTGTCACAAATCGCAAATATATTATCTGCATATCGGATCCAAGTTCATGGAAAGTGATGTTACTGCTCTTCTCCAAATCGAATCTGCTCACGAACAGACTAGCTATAAAGTGAAGCAGTGGGATCTAAATTTCCGTGCCTTTATGCTATCTTTAGATGTGGTTTTTGAACTGGAAACAATTCTGTTCCTTGCAGATTTTTGTTGGTTGTATGTAATTTTCGATTATTTCTTCACTGAAACCATCGACCCTCAGAAGATCCTTCGAAGATTCAATCGTTTTTGGTATAGGAACACTTGGAAACAACGAAGATACATCAAGTGATTATCTCTCCTCCTCAACTTTGGTTGAATGAAGAGTATAGATTATCATTATTCAGTTATATTTGTTATATGCCAGTGAAATACTATATTATCATTATATTATTATTACTTTTATTATTGAATCAGGTATTTACTTGGGAAGAAACTGACTGAAAGAATACCCATTGAACTACCTCTAACACTAACTTGTTCTTTCAGAAGACGGATGTTGAATACTCTGTATCTAAGATATGAAAGGCCTGCATAGGATAATTGTAAACCACGAGAGATAAAACATGTGTTAAATCAGGTAGAAGTTGGTCATTTCAGTCCTAACTTCAAAATGTAGGTAACTCCGATCATTTCCTAAGACATTCGATAATAATCTGAAATCACCAATTGCTATTTAATTTTTTCTAACATTAAAATTAATATATTGAAAACAAAAAACACTTTCTCATTGCTACTTAACAAGCTATGCAAGATGATCCTGAAAAAATCTGCCTTTTTGGCGACAACTTTATCGATGTATCTGTTTCAGCCGATCCGAGTTCATTGTTACTATCTCTATTTCAATTGTTTGGTACGATTGACTGAACTAATTATCTAGATTGTTATTTTGGGTTGGCTATTTATCAGATCATATACCTCGATATATTTTCATGTTTTTTTTGAGTAGTTTTATCATTAGGGGATGGAATTCGCAAAAAAGGAGTGTAGACATTTTTCAACATTGAAAAAGATACGTGATAGCGGTGTGATTTTTGACCAGTGAACCGATATGTCATAATCCAACCGATAGATCAATGAATATTTGAAGTACTCATCAGAAAACTCACTTTTCATTTCCGTTTTTCTTCCTGAACCAACATATCTCTCATCATTGGAGTGAAAATTTTGGAACGTTCAACATCCACCAATTCAAATTTCTGGTAAGTCATTCATTTGTACACAAACTGATTCATCCATCCATATAGTCTGCTCAGAAAATCGAAATTTCATTTTAATTCCAGACCATTATCACTGGAAGCGTTTGATTCGTGATTTTCAAAACATCATTCAAATGAACCCAAAAAAAAATAGTTAAAAAAAAACTAAAAAAGCACGCTTTGATAGCAAACACAAACTGAAAAGTGAAAAATAATCCGAAAATATTAATTTTGTTGTCAAAAAGCGTAGAATGCTTTAAATTATATTTTTATTTATTCCTAACCAAGCCTCACCCTTTTTACAACAAAATTAATTTTTTCGAATTATTTTTTATTTTTCAGTTTGTGTTGCTATTAAAGCGTGTCTGTCTGTTTAAAGTTGGTCACAATCGAGTCCAAAGGAGTCGGTTACAAACAAACATACAAGTGAAGCTAATAAAATCGTGTTAATAAACAATTTTTTTCAATTTGATCGATTTTGTATCTTTTACGGTTTTCGTATTTCCACGCTCAACTCATTTATCTTGAACACATTGTATATTCTTTTGTACTATTAAATTGTTAGGTGAATCAATAAACAATTTTTGACGAATTAATTTGGATTAATTCACCCTTTAACATAGATAGGTGCAATAACAATGTTCGAATATCTTTCTAATATATTTTAAAATAAGCAAACGAAATCAAGCAACTCTTTGGACTCCCACAATCTGAAACATAATTTACTCTGATCAATTGAGAATATAGTGCAGATGTAATACAGGGCATAATGAAAAAGTCGTATATGACTTGTATTTCTTTCATAGAACAATGAAAATATCTAGAATGGACACAGAAATTCTGTAGTATGTTTTTGAAATATTGAATACAAATATATACTTTCTCTGAAAACTACATGAATATGCAAATAATGTTAAGTCTCATTTTACATTCTAATGATTTCATCTCAAATCACATTTAGCTCAAATATCTTATACATTCAGTAATTTTCTGCTTTTCCTCATAATATGATTATCATAATTTCGGTATTTTTTGATTACCAAAATTTGGTCTCAAGCAGAAAATCTGGCAAGACCCTGAATGAGAATGTTTGCCGCGAGAATTTATACCCTCTAAATGAAATTCCTGTAATGCTTCAAATGTCAGGAATCCGTAATTAAATTTCAGTCATTCGGTATTATGAGTATAATACCCAGTAACAATTTTCATATACATATTTACGAAGGCATTTTGTCTTTTTATTGCATCAGTGACCAGATTGCATAAGTGGGATGAATTTGATAGTTTGTCAGAATACATACAAGTCAGTGCATTCCAATTGAAACCAGCAATTCTAAATGAGTCATTTGATATTGAAACTGCAAAAAAATCAGGAATCACGTCAACTTTACCTTTCAGGTGAACACGTTGACATAAAAACAAAACCGCTTGTCGGCCAACTCTTCCCATAACAACCCACATGTCGAAAATTTCGAATGGAGTGGTACCCCTTCATAATTTCTCAGTTACAAATATCTCGGCAGTAAGATTTCAGTAAAAAAAAAGGCTCTGGAAATAAAATTGTGGTGGCAAAAACATCTCGCCAAATGAAATCTCATATAAAAACTTCTCGCGTTTTATGTATTTCGCTGTACATACTGTAGTTGACTATTGATATATTTTTATGCGAGACGTTTCAGTCTTGAGATGTATTTTTTAGATGTTTTTGGCTGAGATATATTCTTCCAAAATAGTATTCCTGAAATAAAAAAAAGGAGAAGCAAAAATGTCAAATGGGGATAATAGTCAGTTAACATGTTATTTGAAATGTCTTTCAATTCTGAATCCAACCCTGTAACATTTATGATGTTTCAACGATAAGTCATGCAAAAAAAAATGAATTCGTTTTCAAGTTTGTATTCAATTTCCAATCAGAAAGTGAAACTAAACACAAAACTTGACTTCGTTAGTTGTTTGCAAACTATGGTACAAAGTAGCTTCTGTTTCCTTTCTTATATTCTGAAAAATAGCAGTTGTTAGTAGCCTACAGCACCTAGTGAATTATTTAAAGATTTCAATTCAGGGATCTGGGTGACCGTTCTGTAGAACCTTTCTTTCCAATCCATCGACCCGGAAAGTTTTTATCGTGAAACTGTCACACCGGTACGACGCCGACGCGATGAGGAAGAGCCCCACCTTATTGAAAAACTATAGCATTTCGCAATAAAGAATCTAACTGAATGGCCTTGTTGCTTGCCATATCTTGGTTATTCACCGAAGTGAAATTTTTTCACCACTTGGGTTTACCTCAAAAAATATTGGTTTTTCAATATAGTTATAAAATAGTCCTACCCAAATATTCAATTTTTAGAAATATTGGGTGTAAATTTGATGTGTCATATTGGGGTCAGAATCATCCCAGTATCGGAAATTTTTACGATCAACGATACAGGGTAAGATCCTGTATTTTGTTAGTATTTCCATCAAGGCCATCAATGGAAATAGTAAGGAACCACACGTTAAAAGGTAAGAACTCGTTAGTCCTTAGCTCGCACAAGTTTCTCAATTTCTGGGGGCGACAGCTGATTAACGAAAAAGCAGATTTTTTTGAACAGTAGAATATTTTCAAAAATTGACAGTCTGATTTCTTTATACATTGACAATTTATTTTCAACATTGACTAGGCATTTTTTGTTAATCAAATCATTTAATGGTTGGGGATGCAAAACCCTATTAAAACTCTCAAATAAACTGTATTCCTTGTTTCATTGGTAGTCTGGAAATGTTGTTGGAAATCAATCAAAGGTTCCATACCTCAAGAGTCCTTTGCTAAGGATTTTTTTGACAATTGTGATAAATAATCATTATTGAATTTACTGGAGCCTCTGGAGACACCCTACATTTTGTTCTATGAAAGAGAGGACATTGGCAGATCAAGATCTTCAGATGTTGTGGTGCTGCAGGATTTTCCGGGTTTTCCTGCAGCTGAAAAAGCAAATGCGCCACTGGAATCAGTCAAGTCGCCCGGGAGCTCCAATTGATTTTTTTCATTGTTTCATAATTTGTATTACTTTTTAAATTTCGAATTACTTCTGATGAATATACAACAAAATTATTATAATATACATAAATAGACGTTTTGGAAAATTGATTTTCAATAAAAGTTATCTTGAATCACAAAAGGTTTCGGGCCAGAAACGTTTCAAAAAGTATTTGAAGAGCGTAAAAACACTCAGAAAGTATAATACATGAGTGGAAATAAAATGCGGATTGAAGTATTGAACAAAGATAACTTTGACACATGGAATAGATTGAAGCGGTTCTAGTTGAAAGTGATCTATGGTTACGTCGATGGTTCAATTGTTAAGTACAATGGGCTTGTTTCATAATTTTTGGTTTATGGTTCACTTGATAGAAATGTCAAATTGAAAAAAATTGAAAAACAGTGCACTTTGTTT
>WOGR01002757.1:0-16893 GCA_015342045.1 Leptinotarsa lineolata | reverse complement strand
GAAAACTCAAGAACGGCAGGACCATTTTTAATGATTTTTGTGTTTTTAGATTTGTCTTCATCGGGAATAGGATAATAACTATAAAAATATGATATTTTCATCAATAAAAATAATGATAATAAAGGAGGCAAAACATCAATGACAGCTAATATGTATATCACAGGGTGCTTTACTGAATAGTGCACTCTTACTACCAATTCCCATTCATTTTATTATACTCAATAATTTTGTATCAATTTTAAAATCCTAAATCGACTCATTCATTGACTGTTAGGTGGAACGACGTTCGCCGGGTCTGCTAGTTCTCTATATCTCTGAGGCAACCCATTGAAATAACAATAGCATTTGAAAGAATGAGCACTAGAGGGTGGTAACAGTCGAAATTATCGAAGAATGTAAAATTTCATGGCCGGAGATAACTGGGTAACTGTATGAAGGCTATTTTCCGAGTTTTTTGGCCGTGGTCTGCAGGTTTTAATGACTGACCGTTACCACACCGTCTTTGAAAATATCTACCGCAGCAGTAAACGAAACGTCAGACATAAAAACCTGCAGACCATGGCCAAAAAACCCGTAAAATAGCCTTCATACAGTCGAAACTATGTTTGAATTTGATGAAAATTCACGTACCTGAGATGAAACTTCTCTATTTGTGAATAGGCAAGCAGAATGGCCTTTGAAACTATGAAACGGGTTTTGAAAGTCCATCCAGTTAGATGTTGAAATCTTTCATCTGGATATTTCTACAGGAGGTAAGTGTAAGGGGTCATTCGATATGCTGAATCTCTCCGAACTGACATCTATGTGAAGATAGGTGGGATAGACGATCGGACAATGAACTTCTAAATTGAGTTATACTTTTATAATTCAGTCGAAGTTGTGTTTGGAGGCCTTCAAGCACATGGATTTACATTCACTCAACAATCCTGATCTCGAACATACTCTCAATATTATTCTTCGCGCAGTTAAGAAGATATAATTTGAATATAATGAAATCAGTGATACTTCTGTTTGTTTCCGCAAGTTTCTAAACTAGCCAAACAAAACTGACGACAAAATGTACTGAGTTTATGAGGTTTGGGATTAAAGGATTTCAGTAATGAAAATTAATCCATTTAACCCGAGTTGAGAATGTGAAATTTACCCGCATAATTGGTTGAATACTATTGGGTTTTCTAATTGGTATATGTAGCGTTTAGACCCTGATAACTTCCAAACTTTGTAGGATTTTGATTCATCTCGAATCTTCATTCAGAATTAAGGACAAGTTAGAATATTGAACAGATTCAACAACTGCATTCAGTACCTCAATGTATAACTTGGGACTTTGGAAAGGAAAGTTTATGGTTTTCATTTCCTCCAGAATTATTTCTTTACAAAAACTAGTTTCTTTTGAAAATATACTTCTAGCAATTTAACTCAATACTTTTCATCCTAATCAGACTTCAGAATCAAACTGATCTGTTGGAGAGTTATAACTTAAACTGTAAAAATGTTGATCCAACAAGAATATTCACTAATGATAATGGTAAAACTAGTGAAAGTAAATCAGATTATTTTTTGACGAATATTTGCAAATCGAGATATTCCGAAACCGTTAAAAATATGAATATCGCCGACCACTTTGGTATTATTTTCGAGATGATTTCGAACGAACAACCAAATGAGTCTGAATTAGTAAAAGAATCAATGACATACAGGAATACCAGTACAGAGAACCTCCCAAATTTGAAATTATTTCTTGAAAAAGAGACTTTTCTGACGATTTACAAGAGTTGTGACAATATCCACGAAATTAATGATAATTTTATAAATATAATTCAATATTCAATCGATTTAACATGTCCAATGATTGTAAAGAAAATTGAAGGAAAGAATATTGCGAAAGGATGGTTGAATGATGATATCATTTCTATGAGTGAGAACTTGAAGAATATTTTTTGGTTTATGCGGAATTCTGATGATGCCCATTATAGCGAAGTCTATGAACAATATAAAAAAGCCTGTGTAAGACCACTTAATCGCACAAAAAATGCATATTAGAAGGTTTGGATCACCATCAGAAACAGAAACAAATTTGGAATATTGTGACGAATGAAACAGGAAAAACAAAAAATAAGTTGATTTATAAAATCAATATAGATGATGACATTGTTGAAGATGAAAAAATCATTTCAAATGCTTTCGGCAGTTTCTATGCAAGCAATGCGAAAATTGCTGTTGACAACCACTTTAGTTCAAGAAAAGTGAACAATTATACCACAATGTACAGAAGTGAAACATTTTATTTCTTTCCTGTACTAGATTGTGACGTCATGGATGCGATTAGCTCATTGAAAAACACCAACTCTGTCGGAATAGACTGCATCTCTACGAAGGTCGTTAAAAAAATTGCTTAATATATCGCCAAACCATTAGCATATATTATAAATTACTTCATACTATCAGGGGTTTTCCCAAATTTTCTCAAAATTGGAGTTGTGAAGCCTATTTTCAAGAAAGGCGACCCCTCTAGTATTTGTAATTTTCGACCCATAAAAATTCCCACCATTATCGGGAAGGTATTTGAAAGGTGTTTATGATAAAATGTACTCATTTTTATCCAAATTCCAAATACTTTCAAAATATCGGCATGGTTTCTGTCAAGCTAAGTCGACCGAAAGTGCTTCATACAATTTTTTCGAATATATCTACGACTCGCTAGATAAAAAGAAATATGTGGAAGCCCTTTTCTCGACTTATCGAGAGCATTTGATATTATTTACTTGAAGATAATTGAAATTAAATTGTATTCACTTGGTTTTCGTGGAAATTTCTTATCGTAGTTGATGTCATACATGCATTTCACAAAAATATCAGTTGAAATTGAAGAGCATAAATCTGAGTATTATGAGATGGACCGGGGAGTTCCTCAGGGATCGATTCTAGAACCGCTTATTTTTTTGTTATTCATAAATGATCTACCTGACCATATTAGTTCAGATTCTGTAGTTCTCTACACAGATGATACTACATTGGCCACAGATTCACAGTCTTGAAGACTTACAAAAAAAAATAAATGATTTAGCAGAATTCATAAATTGGTGTGTATATTATGTATATTATGCTCTAATCTACTCTCACATATCATATAACATCAACATCTGGGGATGCTCCAGCAACTTAAGCAGAATATTTGTTTCCCAAAAAAGAATTATTCGACTCATTTTCAGCCTAAAACCAGATGAATCGTGTCGAACATATTCTCGAAACTATAAAATTTCCACAGTTCCATATATTACCGTATTATTTAACGTGCGATTACCCGTGCTGGGTAATTGCACGTTAAAAGGTAAGGCCTCGGTTATCCATTACTTCATTAATCCTGCAGAACTTACAAAGTTATAGGATAGGTCAAATAACATTCTGTACAAACAAAATAATACTATTTTGAACTAATGGTGTGTATGAATGAAAATATCCGTGAAAGTTAGAATTATTAAATGTTTGCATAAATTTCTGCAGGAAGTTCTCCGATTTACGTCTGCTAAAATTCGTATAATCCTTTTTTGGGCAATAAATACATTTGGAACCAATGAAGAGCTTCCCCAAAGGCGCCATATCTGATTCTAGATTATATATGTGCATAGTAATAATTTAATAACTGTTCAGTGGTTAATATCGGCTTGAGATTTCGTATCAGACACGAAACAGAACTTAGTTTCAATATCAGTTTATTACAATGACTCTTCCAATTCAGACAATTATCTAGAATGAGATTTGAACAGATTTTTTGACTGTGATGAAACCATACTAATACAGTTTTTCGAGAGTTGAAATGAAGTGAGTTGGCGGCACACAATGAAACCAACTGATTTGACACAGTGTTAAAATTTTCTTTCAAAGTTGTTTCGTCTTTGCCGAAATTAAAAGTGACGTGTCATCTGCATACATAACGCACGTATTATCAGCAACCGCGGCCCCAACATCTTTACAATATAATATAAATAATAGCGGTCCCAACACTGATCCTTGAGGTAATCCAATGGTCAAAAACAAATTGACTCCTGTTTCTGATGAAAGACTATCCAGTCAAGTGCAAAAATTATATACTTGATTGCTGGAAAAATCCAAAATAATTACACTCTACGAGTTCTTCACAATCTTTAATAGAGCACTTGATTTTTTCAAGTAATAGCACTCATGAGTATCAAATATGACAGTGTTGACTGAAAAAAAAAAACAAAAGTTAACATGATGTCACTCTGAATCGAATATGGCAGGACTAGCTTTTTTATACACCTCTTTGGAATGGTATAAAGTGGCTAAAAAACTAAAACCAATGAAATGACCCTACTCTAAATAAAATATGGCGGACTAGTTTTTTATGTACCTCCAGGACAGCTATTATGATGTCTATAATCGTTGCCTCCAGGATTCCAATATAGAGGTTACGAAATGGTAATAATATCCTCCAATGACGTCACTAATATCTTTAAGCGAGTTCTTAAATTCAACATGAAATTTCTGGATTGCTTCAACCAATTAAAACGCACTAACGTTTCCAATTGATCTTACCTTTTTTCAAATAATTTTTCTCATTAACAATAATAGAGCATTCTCGAAATTATTTAAATACTGGGATGGATATACATTTATTACATCACTAGCTTTTGCCCGCGGCTTCGCTGTGTAGAATTTTGGTTTGTCACATCAAATTTCATGACAGAACATTTTAAACAAACAATTACAATATTTTCTTATTCACACAAAATTTCAGGTTTCCAACTTCAAAACTGACGAAATTCAATATAATCTTTGAAACTCTCTATGCATATTTCAAGATTCTAGATTCAGAAGCTTCGGCTGTACGTTAATGTGAGCGTCAGTAAATCAATAGGTAACCACTGATACAATATTGAATAGTATCAACAAAAAAACTGAAAGGCGTAGAATGAAATACATTGATAATCCTTCTCCTACTAATATTATAAATGCATAAAGTTTGTGGCATGTTTAGGCGTGTAAGAGCCACAAACATGCATACATACATTTATTCAGCCTCACAAACTTTCGCATTTATATTAGTATAACTTTTCTTTGTTGATGAATGATTTGTGCATTCAGTGTTTCTATTGTTCGCTGAGTTATTAGCACAATTTGATGCCAGACTTCATTTACTGGAATTTCTGACTTAAATGTCAATACAACATGAAAAATCCGAGCTGAAAGTTGGAAATATTGGAAAATTATTCACTGTGGAACTTCCACAATTCAGTTCAACTGTTGCAAGTGAGATTAGCTGATGAAAACTTCCAAAACAGAAATTGAGGTGTGAATAGATTAGTGTGTAACAACACAACTTTCGATAGTTTTTCCCTCCCAAACGAGGGAGCCAAGTTGCAACTGTCGCAAGACACTCCACAAAATCGTCATTTAGATATTTACATGGAAATGGTGAAGGCTACATTTGGGAAATTCGTGTTTTTGAATAATTCTTTTGTATCAGCGTCATCAAAAATCGAATCGCAAAAATGTTTGCTATCGAAAGAATGTTTTTTCACAAACGACATCATAACCACAGTAGAAAGCAATTCATTACCTTCAAAATCATTCATTCATAAATGAAAATGGAAAAAAAAAGATATCTTATCATCGCTATTGTTGTTGCAAAAGCACATACGTATAACAATCATCATAAATATTATTATGTTAGCCTGGCAGTACCCCCTTCAACACTCATTATCTCAAAACATCCTTACCTTACGAGATGATATTGAAATTATTCCAATATTTGACGTCATTGACAAAATAATTTCAAGGAGAAAATAGAACGAGTTCGAGAAAATGAGAACAAATTTCGGGAAATATTGCTAAAACGATTTTTACGAGTGTCAAATGTCAAACGTCAATTTGGTACTTCGGTTTGATATATTTGAGGGTCGATAAGTTTGGTTAATTTGTTATTCCATTATTCATAATATATCGTTATTGAACACAAGTTTCCTGTAACAATAATCCTAGAATAAATTACTCAAATGGCGAAACAAGGTATTACATCATTTCTGAAAGGTATCTACCAGGATGAATTTAAATGGTAAATATAAGCATGCCTTGTAATTATGAAAACTTTAATATTTTTAACTTTTAGGTCATTACTGAAATCAATAGGGTTGTTCGCCCTTGGAATCAGAATTGCCCAAGAATGTGCTGGAATGGAACTACTACCATCTCAATAATCTCCCAGTGTAATGTACAATTCTATTAGATATTAAAAACATTTTTATTTGAGCTGTTCTAGTTTATCATTTCCTAATAATTTCATTATCATTCCTTTTATGTTGAGTTCATGAAATGCAGTTCCTTTTCTTGTACAACAAAACTACAAGAATATTTTTGAGAACGTCTGGAAAACCAGAAAACACGTCAGGTAATTGCTTTAAAGTAACTGAACTTATGTTATGGCTTAATACCCTGAAACTGCTCTGTTGGATGGATGAGAAACATCTACAAGTTTATCCTTTGTGAGGTAACTTGCATAAAGCTGTGCAGGTTATAATTCACTGTCGCACGTAGCATCAGCCGTTGTTTTCCAGCAGGCATTCACCTGATCCTGTGTAGGAACATTGGAAGAGGTGAGTGTTCTCATTTACTTAATCAGACAAATGATACAGTTATCAGACTTCTTTTGATTTTTATCATGAACAATTTCTATGGAGAAATATGTCATATCTTAAAAGGCTTTAGTAAAAGTATGCAATCATTTTTGCTTCAGTTAAAATTTTCTAGGAAATCAGTCCGGCGGTATGAATGAACTTGAGCCAAAGTTGTTTTTGAATGATATTTTCTATTGAAATATTGTCTGTAGCTTCTAAGTTTAGAGAATGGATAAGTCATGGGACTTAAATGAAGACGTCATCGGCAAATAGTTTCACATTAAATATAGAATTCATACACACAAATAGTTTCGAAAAACCACCCATTGAGAAACTCGAGATATCAAATAAAACAATTACAAGAAATGAAAGTTGTTTAATCAATACTTTTTCATACTATAAACTCACACAGACACACTCAACACATCGTTGAATTATCAATATTTAGATTAAAATCTTACATATACCAAAACAACAATAAAACTCAAAGAAAAAACACTTCATAATTACATTATCATTATTATTATTATAAACGAGAGAATTTGGCATAATGTGACTTTCAATATTAAAAAACAATGTACAAAAATACATCAAGATTCATTTCAATTCACAAATTGTATAAAGCCTCTGGTGTAATACTTAAAACAAAAAAAAGAGAAGCTGCTCTATCAGACTATACGTTTTTGAAAGAAAATAACTTTTTACACAAAATTGAGACCATTTTTTCAGGCACCAAACTAACAAAATTTTTGTTACCATCAACACTAGCACTGTTGGCATTCCATGTGCCAATATTTGATTGGTTCAAATGGGAGTATATAGTGAAAGGAGCTACAATCTATTCCCAACATTTTGAGACAAGTATATTCTGATTTGACTTTCTGGTCTTTTTTCACATTGTCACCAATGCACCAATTACTATAAAAATGTAACACCTCTTTTGATATGTCATATTGGTGATATAGAAATCGACAAACTCAAACATCATACAATAGTCTGAAACGCTCACTTGAATTCAGATACTGTTATAGATAAATATCAACTGAAAAAGTGATGTTTGAGGGACTGACTGGTCTGCAAAAAATGGTCCCAAATACATCTCATTTGTCTTCTCAATATCACCTACTTCCATTTCAGTTAGAAAAAACATCATCCAGCGATTATATAATAAAACAACAGACAACATTCAAAAGGCCCAAAAAAGTTCCAGTTGAATGTGGATAACAACATAAATTACCATTGACGTCTATTGAGATGGCAAGATGGAAGGCCACAAAGGCGGTACGAAACCAGTTATTCATTTTAGAGGTGACTGAACACTTTAACAATTCACAAAGTGATTTTCGTTTCAACTCCATCCCCACTACTACTCACTACCATGTTTTTAGGATTTAGTCTTTCTAAAGAGTCTATATTTTTCTTTGTTCGTTTTTCTCTTCTGATTTCGTTGCTTATGTTGGTACTTTGAGTAGTGTTACCTAGACTTGAGGATCTGCAAACAGAAAAGCCATTGATAACTCAATTACATTGAATAGCAAACATAAAAAAATGAGAAAAATATAGAAATAAAAAATATCTATTGCACCTACATTCTCAAAACTTTATAGCTGACTTCAGGAAAACCAGAATTTCAGAAAATACTGTGAAAGAAGGTAAAAAATATTTCAACTTATTGATAAGCAGTAAAAAATTATATTTCATTATTCAAAACTATAGTACAGCTCAAATATGTTCGTTTTGTCGAATGCCTTTTTTATTATTCCACAAGACTTTCACTATCATCATTAAGTCTAATTGTTAGTTTAAATTGCAAGATTGAAAAAAGAACTATCTGCAGTGTGAGCATTCCAAAAAGAATTATATTTTAATAACTTCAGAACTGCTATTCTTGAGTTTTGGGTAGTATAAATGGCAACAGAAATTCACAACCAAAATGGTATATCATTTCCTGATGAAATGTGATGCTGCATTTTGGGAATTCACGCAGATCATCATTACTGAGAGAAAAAATTCTCACTGTTACTTGTATTTTCACTCAGGAAACACTTTATGCCTTATTTACAAAAAACAAAATATGGTTGGAACTACGGAACATACAAAATACATAACCAGGCTATTTACAAAAAATAAAATACATAATTCTGTTCCAAAAACAAGTCCGACACAGTATTCTTGAATTTATGGAAGTAAAGAGCTGTATAATCGCATACCTTATGAAATTAGGAAGGAGAAAAACTATAAAAAGTTCAGAAATCTTGTTAAACAAGCCCTTAAAACAAAAGTTTAATACTACCTTGATGAATATCACAAGATACTTTGGTGTGATTAATATTTTAAGTTTTTATCAAGTTTCTTGCATGAAATGATACTATTCAACATAATTTTAAATTACCTGTTTTCCTAAAGATAATATTAATTGTAATAGTTTTTTCCTAATTTATCTGTTTTACTAGAATTACTCATCAATTCAATCACCTGTTCACCTAGAGTAATATTAATTGTGATAGTTTTTTCTAAATTCACCTGTTTTACTAGAATTACTCATTAACCTAATTGAGTTTCTGGCATAAAATGATGATAATTAACAAATTTCTGAAATACCCGTTTCACAAGAATTACTCATTTACCTTATTAAGTTTCTGGCATAAAATGATAATAATTAACATACTTTTAAATTACCTGTTTTCCTAAAAATGATATTGATTGAAATATTTTCTAAATTCACCTGTTTTACTAGAATTACTCATTAATATAATCAAGTTTCTGACATAAATTGATAATAATTAACATATTTTTGAGTTACCTGTTTTCCTAGAAGTAATATTAATTGTGATAGTTTTTTAAAAATTTACCTGTTTTACTAGAATTACTCATCAACCTAATTGAGTTTCTGGCATAAAATGATGATAATTAACATACTTTTAAATTACCTGTTTTCGTATAAGTAATTTCTATTGTAAAAGTTTTTCTAAGATTACATGTTTTACTAGAATTACTCATTTATCTAATTAAGCCTCTGGCATAAAATGATAATAATTAACATATTTTTAAATTATCTGTTTTCCTATTATTATGTGTATTATTATGGATACTATTATATTCTGGTAGATTTTAATTGTTTTTACTTAAAATTACATATTTCCATTTATTGAAACTCCTCTGATCTTCACAGCGATACATACATTAAACTTATATTATTCCCCTTTTATTTCAATAAAAACCAACTCACATGTTTTTTGTATAGACATGAACTGCTCTCCTTTAGTCAGCATGGCGTTTGGTAGAATACAAGTACTGAAACAGTCTGTCATGAATTCAGTGATTCCATAATAGGATTTTTTTAAATTTAATGAATTTGATGACCAGTACATATAACAACTTGATGTAGACTGTCAGTATTACATAATCTTAATTTTTTTGCATGATACATAAAACCAATGTCTGAAAACGTGACTTCACGAAATCTTCGGTCTCTTCCGATACTTCCATCAATTCACTTGTTTGGAAAAATATTTTGAACTGAAAGAAGCGATCAATTTACCTGGACGTTAGACTGCTTTGGCTGTCGTGTAACCTATTCGATGTAGGTTTATGGCGATCTCGTTCCCAAGTGAATGACATCGGTTGGTTCTCAACTGCAGGACATAAGGTTTGAGAATCGGACGTATGACTGGATTTTGAGCCCTGGCTGTGCTTCAAAGGGGTCGGAGCTGTTTTGAAATATGCCCCTGCGAACATCAGAATGATAATAGTTTATTCACAATATTTATTCGAAGTAGTGAATTTAAAATAGACAATAAGTAAATAAATATTCAAACTTTACGATAGTAATATTTATTCATTCAGTTATTAGTTTATTCACGGCTAACTCCTAATTAGTATACAAGAATCTACAAATATCAGATCGTCCATACTACTCTAACCTTACCTAATTCAGTTATAAAATAAATTTAAACAGGTACAGTAGTGAATTGAAATGAAGTGAAATAATTATTTATTATAATAGGAGATTTGAGCCGGTTCTAAGCCTCCCCTACCACTATGACGTCATTAATGACCAATAATGACAAGTGGTGTAATTGGGGTGACCTTGAACGAAATGTCTGGTGCATAATTAGGTGTGACCTTGAACGATGTCTTGTGTATTCATAGGAATATTTTCTTTATCTGAGACATTTGTGGGTAGGGGGGTGTATGACGTAATGACAATTGTTAGCATACACGGTAAAGAGTGGGTTTGGCATAATCCTCAGTGTGTACTCTGTACAAACTAGTTTGCATAGGGTACACATACATGAACATACATATACACACTACCCACCCAAGATTCATCAACACGAGCACTCACTACACGTCACGTCTATACTCCACGAAGTTCCAGCCACGAATGAATGCCCGCACTGCTTTCTGTAAACTCACCGATTTGAAATCTGTTAGGAATCACACGTTAAAAGGTAAGACCTCATTAGTCCCTAGCTCGGGGCGACAGCTGATTAACGGAAAAACAGATTTTGAACAGATTACAATACATTCCAGAAAAGGGATTCGATCACAGTGAAAAAAACGAGGACATATACCTGCGATTGAGAAATCAATATTTCCTAACTCATTTCTAAGAGTATTATCGGAAATATAAAAGAGATCAAATTCAGTATTATTTCCTTGGGTACACCTATGCTAATCTATTGCAAAAGTTTGATTATTTTGTGTTTTTCTTGAGGAAAAATGGAGATTAATTTGAGCAAGAAGAGTTGAACAATTGATTTTGGAATTGAGCAATGTATGGATGTTCTGAAAGGTATATCCATTCACTCTGTAAAAGATGTAACTTCCTTTTGAATATTTTCGCAGTCTACTGTGGTTCTGAATAGTTTCAAGTCATCAGCAAACATTATTACTTCAAAATGACTTATTTTGATGTCATTAAAAATGATATTAAATAGGAATGGTCCTAAATCGCTTCCTTTCGATTCCCCTGTACTAACAGAATTATTGGGTTATCACCTAAGTAATCCGGGACCCTGGTGGAGACTGACCCATCACAAACGCTGCGTGGGATGGCAGAATAACTGGGCGTCAGCTCCCATGCGGTTTTTGATGGTTTAAAACATATTGGAAAGGTCAAAGAGCTCGAAAAGATCGTGCCCCATGATTTTAACGATAGACAGAGATTGTCACGAACGAAACTTTGTCGACAAGTAATCTTTGGTATGACAATAAATAATATTTTGATCCTGAATAAAATAACAATAATGATGTAAAACGGAAAAGTTAGAAAGCTGCATTAATATGAAATTAGTTAATATGAATTTTAATACCGACAATACAAATTTTCTATATTACCATTCGTGCACCCGCTCTGCTTCCAAACTTTCAGCCTGTGAGAAATCTCACTGAAGTTGGGCCGTCTATTCGCTTGTTCTGCCCAACACTCCACCATGAGAGCGTAACAATAACTGGGACAAGCATCGGGGCAAGGCAGAAGTTTCCTAGACCTGATCATACTTATGACTTCCTGGTTGTTGTATCCATAGTATGGCTGAAAAGAAACTCATATTCGCTCTTTTCGTCATACAAGATCAAAACATACCTGTAATCCATAACTGTATATTTCCCATAAAACAACTCCATACGACCAAACGTCGCTCTCCGTTGTGAATTTGCCATACAGAATTGATTCTGGTGGCATCCATCTGACCGGCAAAAGAGATTTAGACTGTACTCTGTAATTGAGAAAAAAATTAATATGAATACAATACATACATCTGTTAAAATGATGATAAAAAAGCGTGGATAACAAAGGGTATAAAGGTGTCTGCAAGAACTCATCGTTCTATTAAGAATACCACTGAAACAGCAAAAACTCTGTATTATACTAACAGAATGAAAAAAGCAAGCAATAAGTCGAAAGTTAATTAATGATCTCAGGGGAAAGGGTAGACTGACATCTTGAATATTTTCGAAAATCTGCTAGACAATGCTTCATCAGCACTAGTAGATTTAATGAATACCTCATTTAATGAAGGAGTTTTTCCAAACTTCCTCAACACCTCTATCGTGATTCCTCTTCATAAAGGTGGAGATATTGGTATATTTTCTAACTTTCGACCTATCTCTTTGATAACAACATTTGCAAAAATTATAGAAAAACTAGTCGAAAGATGCCAATTTTTCATTACTGTGCAGTCTATATGACAAATTGAATGATGGAGAGACTACTGCTGCTTCGGAAACTACTTCGGAAAGTCTCAATTGGTTTAAATTTTATTTATCTGAGCGTAGTCGAATTGTTAAAACAAGCAGTTATTCTAAGGAAGGAAAAACAAACTGTGTCGTTCCTGAAGGCTCAGTCCTTGGTCCACTATTATTCCTTCTGTATATAAATGATCTGACATCTATTGATATTAAAGGTGAGTTCACACTTTTTGCAGACGATACTGCAATTTTATGGCATCATAAAAATCCCACTGAACTTGAAACAATAAATAAATTGTGATATTAGCAAAATGAAAAGGTGGTGTGATGCAAATCTTCTGTTTTAAAATGTCTAAAACGAACGTAATTCGCTTCAAATGTTCCATTAGCAATTCACAAGTTGACAACAGCTTCGTTGAGAATAAACGATGAACAAAATTTCTGCGACTACTTATTGACAGTGATTTGAATTTGAAAACCATATCAGGGGTCCCACAACAAAGTTGTGATCTGAATATTTAGGAAGTCCTCAGAAATGACGATCTTGAAAAATTGCGAAAATGTATTGAACATGCTAATTTCTGTTCCTACACTAAACCTACAAATTTTTCTCATACCCAGCCGCACTATACATGATAATGTTTTGGATCTTACCTGTAATAGTCACAGCTGTACATGTCTCTACTTAGACCAAAATCACTAATTTTTACAACTAAGTCTTTGGATACAAGACAGTTCCTGGCAGCTAAATCCCTGTGTACATAATGGTTGTCAGAAAGATATTCCATACCTAAAAATAGAGGTCAAATCAGAGTCTCAGTTTTTCTCGTGACTTGAGACTGTCAAATACGAAGGTTGAAATCACAAAATATTCCCAGTTTTTAACGCTCTCACAAAAAGTAAATTCAAAGTAGACAATAGACTTTACCTTGAGCGATCTGTATAGCCATATCAAGAAATTGATCATGAGTCAAACATTTGCCTTCCTCTGGAGAATTCCCAATCAAAAACTCGTGTAAATCTCCCTGAAAATGAAAGTTGATGACAGATTCATAAAAGAAGTCACAGTTCATACTCACTTCTGACATATATTCAAACAACATACACATTGGCTCCTGCTTCATCACAACCCCCAATAAACATATAATGTTAGGATGTTTGAGTTCGGAAATGAGCTCGATTTCTCTTTGAAAATCCGCCTGGGTTTTGGCACTAGCATTTTCTTTGAGAGATTTCACAGCTACAAACATTTTACCACCTTTTGTTTTGAGCTCGCCTTTGTAAACTTTACCTATCGAAACGAATGATGGTGTAATAAGTTAGTTTTGTGATAGGAATAGATTCCTTACCAAATGCACCTTCTCCCAGTTCATCAATTAACCGAACTTCTTTGAAAGTATATTGAGGTACGGATTGGAAACCGTTTTTGCTGGCACTGTGGTGATTTCTCTGTGGGGGCAGATTTGGTGGGAGTAAGGTGTTCATTTCCATTGGAGATACACTAGGTCCAGGACCTGGACTGCCATATATATTTTTGCTGACTTGTGGCAAATCCTTCTGGAAAAAGACATTTTTGATGAGTAGGTCTGTAGTACAGCGAAAAAATCAGAAACGTATTCTAATCTACTTACATTTTGCAAGTTCCTAGTACTTTTATTTCTTCTTCTGCAATAGCAGTAAGTGAACACAGTTCCAATGACTATAACTATTGAAAGAATTATCACTCCAACGTATGTTCCAAAAACATATACTAAAAAAAAAAAAAGAGTGTTAGTGAAGAAATATTACTTGTTATACTTAATGAAAGTAGTAATTGGTGAGGATCAAATCAAATCAAGAACGTAATTCCCATTGAAAAAGTCGTTTACAAATAAAAGGAGAACAACCACCTTTAGATATCTATCGATATGAGACAAATGCCAGAAGAGGCAACTACTTCAGGTGACTATAGATTGAACCTTATCTATTTACATCTAGAATTACCCAAAATCATGCACTGACTCAAAACTCAAAGGTAGGTAGAAGCAATCCAATAACAGTTAAGGATGGAGTTTCAGTAGTCCTTAACGAAGTTACAGGGAAAATTGATATTGCTCCCATACCAGAACTCTGAGTCTATCGAGGAAAAATCATGGGACTGGAGGAATTAATAACGGAACCTCAGAGATCTCAAGATCGTATATACCACCGTTGAGCAAAATTTGTACTTGGGGCGTTGTTGCCAGCGGGACTATTCTAGGAATGATCTGAAGAATTGAAAGAAATGTCGGATAGGAATAGATTGACTGCATTGGGTGTTGGACATCAGGAAGCACGCAACGAGAAAGCTGGTGGGTGTGCCAAATAAGAACTATCAATTCCATAAATGGGATCTGAAACAACTAGGGTGGTACCAAACTCTTTGGTATGACATCAAATCGGAAAGTGGGTCGAGAAGAAACATGAGAGTGGTGGGAAAGTATAACTGGCGGATAGGAATAGGAATTGCATTGGGTGTTGGACACTCAAGAACCACAGGCTGCGAGAAAGCTCGTGAGTGTGCCAGACAAGGAGCATCAATTCCTTAAATGAGTACTGAAACAACTAAGGCGTTACCGAAATCTTTGGTATGAGACCAAATCAGAAAGTGGGTGGATAAGAAACATGAAGGTATTGGGAAAGTATAGCTGGCTGATAGGAATTGCATTGGGTGTTGGACATTCAGAAACCACAGGCTGCGTGAAAGCTCGGGAGTGTGCCAGGCAAGGACCAGCAATTCCATAAATGGATCCTGTAACAACCAAGGTGGTACCAACATCTTTGGTGTGAGGCCAAGTTAGGAAGCCGGTCAATAAGAAACATGAGAGTAGTGGGAAAGTATATCTGGGGACACACGAGAAAAAACCTTTGTAAAGGGACCCTGCTTTGATAGAGCCGGGATAAGCTCAGAATAAATACAGAAACACTAGACACTTTTCATTCAGAAGACACCTGAACAAAATAGAGCTATATAAAGAGAAAATTAACTGCAGGAAATGCAACGAAGGGATAGAAGTTCAATCCTCATCCAAATTGAGCAGGTAATTATGGATATCTTCTTGTCAAAATTAGCTGCATGATTGTAAACACAAGGACTTCCAATAAACTAGGCTTAGTCAGTGCCAGACATGCAATAACCAATTAGGAACAACATGTGCAAAACAGGAAGATTTTTTCGATCTCTATACAGTGTGGTCCACTAAGTGTGCAACAAATATGAAACTTTTTTATAATCGATTTCTCAGAAAATTTTATTCTTGACCTGAAATAGCTTTATGACAAACACTATACAGCTAAACGTCTCTTGGCATCATTACTTTCAAAGTAAGTACAATACAATGTATTTTATTCATAAATGTTCTTTAATATTTCCAACCTTACAATTGACATTTGTGACTATAATTCCGCATTACCGGGATATTATACAAGAGTAATTGGGAGTGTGAAAACAATATTGAGAGAAATAACATTAATTGAATCTACGAAGTCATGCCAAAAACATGTACTACTTATACTCCTTTTTAGATTATGCCTGGAAGTATTCTTAATTCACAAACACAACAATCTGTGTTGAACTTGTGCGAATATTTTGAAAGGGAGAGAGCGCATGGAGGACCTTTGTCACCATTTTGATCTGTTCAAGAGGTTACCATTGAAATCATAAAAGAAATGTCATAACTTTTCTTAACTGTATTTTAGACAGTTGCAGATGCACTTAAAATATCTCAAAAAACGGTGTTCAACATCAAACAAAGAAATAAACACAAACCCATTTCATCAACTCCAGGGAAAAGTAGACATCGTATCGAAAAGTGATCAATATATAATTTTTTTTTCATAAATGGTAGGTACATAATTGTACATGCTCGCAATGCATACGCATATGTATAAATAAATTTTTAGTTGATGATGTGTCGAGTATTTCCTAACCAAATTTCAACTGGTGTTTTTTTACTTCTTAGACATTCATTTGTGTCTCTGCATCCATGCACGGATGATTTAATGGAAACTCGTTCAATAATATTAATGTCTGCAAATGTTTTGG
>WOGR01002756.1:0-16894 GCA_015342045.1 Leptinotarsa lineolata | reverse complement strand
GACCTAATCGCAAGCGTTATTCGTTCTTTTGAGTCATTTAAATCTGAAGGTTCAGTTTTAAACACATTGCTCTTTACATATGCCCATGAAGAGAAATCTAATGATGAAAGATCAGGTGATCGCGCTGGCCATTCAATCGATCCTCGCCTCCCTATCCACCGATTGGGAAATGTTGTATCGACGTACTGCCGAACAAAAACTTGCTAATGTGGTAGTACTCCATCATGCTGAAACCACATCGTATTCATTGGAACTTGAGGGTTTCCTGGATCAGGATATAAATTTGCTCAACTTGGAATGATATCATTTTGAAGTAATGTAAGCCATTTAAGTTAACCTCAATGAACTTTTGAGGGTATTGCGTGTATTCTTATCTCATTCAGTGATAATTTTCCGTTGACCAGTGGCAGCAATTTTGCCGATTAATATAACCTTCAAGAGAAAAAGTACACTCATCAGAGAACTGGATGATATTGTTATCCAGTAGTCCATCATTTGCTCATAAATATAAGTTCTTTTATCAAAATCGTCTTCCATGAGCTTTTGAGTAAGTTTCATTCAATAGAAATGCATTTTATTTTCTTTTGATATGTTTACTATCCATGTATGGCTGACATTGAATGTAGTGGATGCCTTTCTACTCGATGTATATGGGTTTTCCCCAAACTCAAGCATCACATCTAATTTGAGTTCGTCACTAATTGCATTGGCAGCTGCTTTTTTTATCTGCCCCACATGACCAAACTCACGAAACTGCTTCCCCAGTCTGCTTATTGTCCCTTGAGATATGGGAGGTAAATTAGAAAATTTTTCATGAATTAGGCGAGCTACTTCCTGTTGTGTTCGGGTTTTATCTCCGTAACCAATCATTTGTAAAACTGTTATTTTATGCATTTTCGTTGATTTAATCATTTGTCAGACTTGAAGTTAACGAACTTTAAACTTTAACAAAATACTGGCAACTAATGTTGACGTATCAAACTAACGTTGCCACGGAAATTATCTACAGCTTTTTATATGATACCATCTAAGAAGAAAATTGTTATGGTTTCTGCTTAATTTCTTATCATCAATACCTCAACATGAAATAAGTTTCGAGTATATTGCAATAAGTTTCATCTCAATTGTTGCAATGAACTCTAAAGCGATACAATTCTCAAATAGAGAATGAACAGACCTTTCAAACGATATATCACAAGCCTATACTTCCCATTTATCGACGGGGTTTGGAGGTAGGGGTAGAATTTTTCTATTGAAGTATGTCAGATTATAATTTGAATTTGATCTGTTCCAGAATTTTTCAGAATATGTACAGTAACCGAAATAATGAATTCACTCCATTTGGCCTTTACACACTGTATAGTGATGTTTTACGAATATTCGAATTTATTATAGGTTTTCATTGATTAACTAACATTTTTAATAGAGTTTTTATTTTTATTCATTATCTTCATCATTGGATAAATCAGTAATTACTGTGGTTTATTATAAAACCAAGACAATAGGCTTATGGTATGAGAAATTAGATACATATGTTTTCGAATAAAAATCAGAAAGATATCTAGAGAAAACTGCATAGATTGATATTCCATATCTTGTGGTAGACTCTTTCAAGTTTTTATTCATTTGTAGTGTCAACGTATGATAGTTTTCCACTAATTATTCAGAGCCTACTCGACCGTAAATGTGTGCTCGCACCTTTCTCTCTTGCCCTTACGGTAATATACGAAACGTAACTCTCTGTCTCTTTCAATCTTCACTAACTTATACCTCCCTCTTAACTTCCGTTCACCTCGCCCGATCACACTTTATGTAACGCTCCCGTCACGCATTCACCGCTTACTCCCCATGTCGAGCGCGTAAAAAAGTTTTACTTCAGAAACTCTAGTTGAATATTTATTTCTTATTCCAATTCATCATTTCTTTGCAAATTTATAGAATAATAATTTCATTAAGGTCATGCACCGTTTCCATCACATGGGCATGCTTTCATTACTTTTACCGGTACTAGATTCGGCAGAGATCATTATCACGAAAGTGATAGGCTTCATCTCAACATGACCCTAAATCACAATTTATTTCACCACTGCACGTGTAGTTTCGTAATTCTTACTACTGGCCCTGTTCGCAGAATATTTTTCTGTCGTGCAATGTACAAACCATTGATAGTATGTACTTTCTACATCAACAATCATGCTGACCTATTGAACCCCAATGTTAGTTGAGTATTTTCACCCTTTTTATGTCATTGAATATTTCATTAGGAGGTAGAAGAAATACCTTTTGAACTCTACTATTGTTTCATTGAACAAAACATATGGAAAATGTAAGGAAACAGCATCATTTCTCTAGAATGTATCCATACAAATTGAAAACGAAATCAGCGTCATTTATGGACCTCTATGCCTATGAGGTGGCTCTAGAGGGTACGGAGATGAAGTCAAGAAGACCCTGTGTATGTTATAACATAGCTATTATAGAGGGTCGAAATTTTGACTTCCACTCGAAATTCCGAGTTTGAAGTCGAAATTTTCAGTTTGAAATCAAAATTTTTCCTCATAGTCGGAATTTCCAAGAAACTTGTGTAAATTGTAATGGATGAGATACTATTTCTTTTGAACCATATTAGATATAAAGCACTGTGTTTGTAGACGACCTAGTCAACCTAATTCATGGTAAATATAATAACGTGGTAAGAGAACGCTCGCATTAGGTTCTGAATATTATAACAAGATGAACCGAGGAAAAGGCTCAGCATAAGCCCACTCATAACCATCATAGAACAAAGGTATAGGGACGGAAAACTCTAGACCTTCGAGCTGTAGAAATACAATAGTCAGGGAAGGTTATACTAGATCCAGGACTGGCCTGAAAACAACATTCAGAGAACATAATAACAGAGGCGGAGGTAGCATTGATTCTGGTCAGACCTATATTCAAAAAATATAATGGTTGAAATTAGACATGACAAATTAACTATACCACCATTCACTGAACTCATGATAAATATTGCTTGTTTGGTTCAGGGACTGAAACTGAAACAAAGGAGTGCTATCAACAAATTAGGCAGGTTACAAAGACTAAGTTGTTTGGGATTGAGTGGAATAATGAAAATTACACCAAAAGCAGCAATGGAAATACTCTCCAATCTACGTAGCCTCTTTATATGTTGAGAATGACCAAGTCGGACTAAGGTATGCATCAAGGTAAAAAAGATATGATTAAAGTGAAATGAATGAATTTTTTTGAATTACAGGAAGAAAAGTATGAACTTCTGGATCAATAAATACCAGTTCAAATTTTTTGCGAATATGTGATAGAAGTATTAGGTACAGGTTTTTTTTTAAGTTATCGCTGCGCTGAATGTTTTTCCGACGCTGAAAATCTTCGATTTTTTCAGTTTATAATTTTGTCAGTAGAAAAATCTATAACTGATTCACCCTATATGAATGTATCATAATAGTGATAAAAAACAAATCTCCTGCCGTGACCAGGATTCGAACCTGGGTTACCACGGCCACAACGTGGGGTCCTAACCACTAGACGATCACGGCTAGTGGAGATTATATCATTAGTTCACATTTAGAATTTGAAACATTTCTCATGATCTAGATTCGTTCAAGAAGTGTATCTTACCGTCACTTTGTTAATGGACCGTGTCGAAACTAAGCCTAGTTATTACAAACCCAACGAAACAAGCGGCAATGTTACCAATGCTCGGTAACGGAAGAGAAAAAATGTAGTCAGTTTATCCCATGAATATTGGGAATCTGAAATTAGTGATGCATTCTTTGCTTAAAATCTGATAAATCTGTGCAAAACACTTCATCTGAATGAGGAGGTACTTGACGTGTCTCTATGTTGAATAAAAATGAACTTCATCATACGGTTAGTCCAGATTAAAAACAAATTCAAGAGAAATCAGGAAGAATGGTGAACGGTTGATATTGAACTTATTTACTGGATATATTTTGAAGATCCATGATGATAATTACATAATTTCTAAAACATTTTCATTATTATCATGAACATTGTTATTACTTTCCATCGAGTAATCCATATTTTGAAAAAATATGTTTCAAAATTTGAGGTTATAAATAATCCATGTCCTCTTTTCAAATTTTGTAGATTATCATCAATGAAGTAGTCAAATAATATGGGATATTCACTTAAGGTTACTTCCAGTTACTTCTTAGGAAAATCAGTTACTTCAAATCTGTCAAGTGTTTCTGTTAAAACGATCAGTGTTTCATCATTATTGATGGGTTGAAATTCTACTGTAGCGAAATTTTCTGCACAGATTAGAGCATAATCATGACTTATTATGCCATAAATTTAATGATTTGCACAAATTTGGCTGGCATTCTATTCATATTCCAGAATCAAATTGGGAGTATTTGTAAATTATTCAGTAATGAATATCATCTGGATGGAATTTCAGGTCGTGCTTACGATTTTTTATGCGACTAGCATTAGTTGGAGCATTTTCTGCAAGAGATTTAGAAAAATCCATATATTTTTGGAAAAAAAAATAATTCAGAGCATGTTGTGAGGGAAATTTCTAGAAGCAGTAGATTTTGTATTGAGTACTTGAAAATGATTTTTTTTTCTGCTAATGAGAAGACCGTCAACGTGAATTAATAAAAAGGTTAGCTTGCTGGAACTAATCCAGTTTTATGAAATACTTGAATGATCAAATCAATAACTTTTGCTATTGAGTTCAGTTAACTTTCAGGAGTGTGACATGCCATGGCTATGTTGACTTCAAACAAACTTCTACTTATGAAGATATTCTCTTATCAAGCACACTCTATCTAGCTATATCTGTGATATAGAAATTTTTTTCATCTTTTTCGACAAAAAAATAATAAAACTTCACTAATCAACTTCAATTTGTTCCAGGACTTTCGAGTATGTCTCAAATAGAAATTTAATTTCAGAATGTGACTCAAAGTCAAATTGAATTAACATGTAGTAAAATAACATGATGGAAATATCTATTCAGTTCCCATGATGTACATATATACTGGCTATAAAAATGAATAATGGAGAAAATCATTATCAAAATTGAATTTTTGACAACTGAAAATGTGAATTTGATATCTTAATATCATACAAAGGTCTCCCTAAGTGAAGAGAGTGCTTATGAGATTAATTCCAATGAATAACCATGAAAATAGAAAAAATATCTGCAAATCAATTGCAGAGTAAAAATGTCAGAGCAATTTTCTGGTTTTGTTGTCTGCATTTGATATGCAGCTTGATATGCATTTCATCCACAGCTCAGATAGACATTCTCAAAAGCTTGAGGCAACATTTGTAGTTATTGTTACAGCACATATTGATATTGATAATATCTGTCACCGTCTTTGATGGAACGTCGAGCAAAAACCTAAAGACCACTACCAACAAACCCGAAAAATAACTGTGACATGATACAAGAGTTATTCAATAATTATTGTTTGAAGGCACTGATAGGCTATTTTCGCCATTTTTGATTTTTTGTTGTGAGACAAATATAAAATATATTTTTATATAGTATCAATTAGTTTTGAAAGTTATATTGTGTAGCAACAATTACTCAAATATTGAAATCAATCGGAAAATTTAAGAAGAAAATTTGAAAAATTCTTTTACCATCCTCAAGTCCCCTATATTATACTTCCTTGAACACTGTCAATAAATTTCTTTGAAAGATTCCCACATTTTTTGTATCGATATGGAGTAGTAGAAAATCAAAAACTTTCTTTCCCAAAAAATTAATCACTCCTGAAAAATATAAGCCCTTCAATCATCATATCATTCAAGATGACCAACAAGTATAGTGAATGATAATTCTGGCTATTACTTCAGATGGTGAATGCAGATTCTTTCAGTGATTGAACATTAGTTCCTGAACGATCGAATGATCAACCATTTGAAACACTTCTTGGAAAAATCAGAACAACGTGGAAGGTTTGAAATCTGAGACGAACAATATACTTTTCAGCAGCCGTGATCGACCAGTGGTTAGGACCCCACGTTGTGGCTAATGTATAAAGACAAGCCCGGCGAAAATCAGGGCACCAAAGAAAGCGATGACATTGATATCAATATCAATAATATAAGTGAATACAATGAATAAGACATTGAACTAGAAAAAAAAAAAGTTTCTCAAAGCTAATTCAAACGGAAATACTGAAACTACGCGTAATTCTTGCGACAACAGTGAAACCCCGCGTAACTCAACGAAAAATAGACCTAAAGCGGCAGAAGTGTGTGACACATTCCAACACTAACCTATCGGAAAGTGGATCTGAGAAAACCAGGGCATGGGACATGCCAGAATATGTTTACCCAAATACAGAAGGCCTAGGAAAGGAGAAGAATCTTCATGGACAAGGAGATCCTCGGAAAGAGGGTGAAGGCCGAAGCGGAAGAAGCCGAAAAGAGGCAGACATTACAGAGCCAGCAGAGCAGTTCGGAGTCAGAAAGCGATCACTAGCCGCAGAAAACACGAGCCAAAAATACAAGAAAAGAGCTAACAAACTGATTTCTCAGTAGAACAAAAAAGAAACAACCAATGCTAGCGAGGAATCGACCAAGCACTGGACCAAAATACTGTCATAGAAGCAATAAAGGACATAGCCGAAAAATGAGAATCAGTAGCAAAGTTCGAGAATTCGCAGCACAGAATATCCAAAGCTCTATGAAGAAATCCTGATTAGCATCCTAAGATAAAATCATCTCAACGGGGTACGGGAATACTTCCGTAGAGAATTTTAAAATGAATAGAGATGCGAGTTGGACTATTACTTCCGTAACGCGACTTATTGGAAAAAACAAAAATTCAATATATTGCTTTGCTGACGACAGCACTCTTCTTTCGTCATTCCATTTGGATTCCAAGATATCGGCTGCGGATGCCCATCGCGGGCAGCAGGAAATTGCATATCTTAATGAAGATCAAGAAATGATTTCGAATTAGGGTGAAAGTAACCAGGTTCAATTCAATGCCACGAAAACTCAGACATCGGTTTTCTTCAAAAATATTAATTTCTCCAAACCGGATATAATAATATCAGGAAAGACAATTCCGCTTTCCGCTTCGATAACTTTGTTGGGGGTTGAAATGGACACCAATATGTCTTGGCACAATCATGTCGCTGGAATTGCAAAGGCTGCTTCTCGAAAGTTTGGAACACTCAGCTCAGATTAGACCTTCTTCAAAGTATTGTTCTCGTGTATGGAGCTCTGCCCCTAAGCATGCCCTAAAGCTGCTGGATTCCATTCAGAAAAGAGCCATTCGACTGATTGGAGACCCGAACATAACTTGCAACCTTGATAATCTGGAACATCGAAGAAAGGTTGGAGATTTGTCTCTCTTCTATAGATACTTTCACGGGAAGTGTTCAAGGGACTTGGCAGATTTGATTTCACCAAGAGAGATGCATATCAGAAATACGCGGTGGACTGTGGCTGCTCATCGTTTTGAACTTCAATTCAGTACACCTCGAACTTTACTGTTCAAGAACTCTTCCATTCGGAAAACTGCGTTTATGTCGAATAAAGTTCCTGAGAACGTTTTTCCAAATGAATTTCCAGCGATTCGAATCCAATGTAAATCGCTACTTCCGCACAGACACCGCTCTCAGAGTGCCTTGAGAATTTTCCTGTTCTACTTGTGTTTTGTCCATGAATCAATATTTCCATTACATCTGATACCTACGTGTTGAAAAATATGAATGGAACTGGTTACCAAAATAAAACTGGTTCATCAAAAAAATAAAATGAATTTCATGTCATAAATAGATTGATAATTGACATGGAGGATTTCCATTTGAATCTGTGAAAGAAGCGTGGGAAGAATATCATGTTGATAGTAATGTCTTTTCGAATATTGATCTTTTCAAAATCTTCGATTCAGCGTCATCAACCATTTAGCACTTCTCACATCGTGAGGTAAGTGATTATTGGGTCCGAAAATCAGACCATTTATCCTAACAGACCACATAGGTCTAAAATCAAGAATTACCTTATTACATACAATATAATACAATAAAAAAACATAGGTCAGTTACTAACGGGGTCGATTAATAAGTGTAATGATCCTACAAAGACATTGCCACTAGCTGCATGATAACTTCCTTCCTTGAATTTGTTAGATAATTTCCCCAATCTATGTCAGTTATTACATTGAGTTCATTTGCGAGACGTAACATACATATAGAGCAAAAATTCTGTACATAAAACATCGTATTCACGCTTGTCTTTCTGGTTGGAACGTGAAAATCAACTAACGATAAGAAATGGTGTGAGTTTAGTCCATTATTAAGAAGCCGGAGAGACTGTATCCTGAATTCATTCCTCAAATGAGATGTTTTCACTAAGTGGTAGTCTATAGGTGATATAGGTGATATTTTTTGAAGTAGAGATATCTTAAAAATTTGTTCTGAAGTCTTCTCAATTCATATTATGTGAAGTAATACTCGCCAAACCATATATTTGATCCAAATTCCAATTTACTTCCAACCAATGTACAGTACAGTAGTTTGATCGAATGGATATTTCTGAAATTTCTAGTGTGTCTGACAATAAGAAACCTGAAATTTCATTTGTTTTTCTTATAATATCTCTTATGTGAGTCTTGAATGATGATATTTCATTATATTTGTGCCCTGAGCAGACGCAATGAGCCAAAAGTGAAAGCTTTTCTCATTTGTCGTGCCAAGATGTCCACCTCATCGCCACAAGCCAGTATGATTTCGAGAATCGAAAGGACTCCAATCTCAATCTCAACCATTTTTTCTCGTATCATTGGACCATATTTGTTCCACAAGAAGCTAAAAACTTCACGATGAATATCTTCTCATTAGCTCGAATGAAAAATTGATAGTTTCAATAAATTCAGCACATTTCATTCGTCACGACGAATTCAATATCCTTCAAAGCATGAGGCAACACCAGTATTTCATTTATATCGTAAAAGTACAGTAACTGGTGAAAGATTACTTTTAGGGCCGCGTTATGAATATAGGCTGAGACCACATAAGCTGGTCATGCCGAGACCAAGGGCATCAGGGTCTCGAGCACCTCGCGACAGGTCCTGCTTGTGATGTCAGGAAACTCTCCAACCATCACACGACTATGTTAAACTAATGTGTTGGAAATATCTTCCTGACAGACCAGATGAGCCTCAGTCCTATCGACCTGAGAAAAGCGAAGGTCAGGTACTTTAATGAACCAGGATCTTCAATATTGTTAAAGTAATCCCCATGCATCTGCTGATTAATGTGTTGGAGGAGTAGAGGGAACTCTGTGGCTTTTATGTCGGCCTTTTGCCTTTTTGAAAACTAAACCTAGTTCATTAGGTGTTCGAGCAACTACCTGCTCTCTTTCTCTCTTTCATAGTCAAGAGAAAAAAACTTCTGATTAGTTAACAGGTTCCATCCAGTACAATGTTTTCATGTAGACACTGCAAACTGAAAAGTCCTGTTGTCGGGTGAAGTAAAATCGTGGAGCAGAATATTTGGGATGCAAACTTCTCTCGTATTTACGTCTAGATTTTACAGCTTTTCCGAAGTGCACTTCGCTGTTTTCAAGGAGAAGTGTAATATTGGCACAGCAAGCATATTTATAACAGAAACTTTGTTCTTTCCTAACAGTTCCGATAACCATATCTGTCGGAGTCTGTGCCGATACTCACCGATACTTCACTGCTGCTATTTCTTGTGAGTGGCATTGTTTCACTCCGGAGTGAGTGTACGTATTTCCGGCATTTAGATGATGTGGGATGCTTTCATCTTCGAGCTGTAAATCCTCTTTGTAATCCCCGTATATTTTTTGAGATAGAGCCTTGTATATTTCTCTATCCCAAATTGCACATCGATAGTTTGCGTGTAATCTCCCACCACCATCAAGAACTGATTGAGATCTTATTTTCCAAAGGTGTGAAGTATAAGTTAATTCATTTGAAATATATCGGTGATTTCACGCATTCGGTTCTCGGGGATGCTACAGTTCTACCCTCGAGCATTCTGAACGCAAAGGATATGGGCAATAGTGGGATAGGAATAAAGTTGACTGAGGAAATCGCCCTGAAATACATTCTTCTGGAAGTGACCAGCTCTTTGGACTCTAGCTTAACCAAATTTGAAGCGAGTTCACAAAAGAAGTTCAATGCGCCTTACTATTTTGCTGGGTACAACAAGACATCTCACATCTCAGCAATATTATTATTTTTTTCCACCCAAGGGTGAGCATTATTAACAAATGACCACTCCCCACATGTGCCCCAAGATGCAATGAGTCAATAATGACACCCTCCTGTATTTGCCCGTCCAGGATGTCTGCTTTCGTGAACCAAGGACTCAAATTATCAGAACACAA
Organism: Leptinotarsa lineolata; assembly: GCA_015342045.1. Lineage (NCBI taxonomy): Eukaryota > Metazoa > Arthropoda > Insecta > Coleoptera > Chrysomelidae > Leptinotarsa > Leptinotarsa lineolata. The sequence goes on along the minus strand of WOGR01002756.1, from coordinate 6,526 downwards.
CAACCATATCAAATGAGTGGTCTGGATAGAGTTTGCGGAGATCGAAGTCAAAATCTCGATGCTTTACTGTTTGAGAACTCTTTCATTTGGAGGACTGCGTTTATGTGGAATAAACTTCCTGGGAACGTTTTTCCAAATGAATTTATTCTCCAGCGATTTAAATCCGACGTGAATCGCGCCTTAAGGAGTTTCCTGTAGTGCTTGTGGTAATAAAAACTTCATCCGTTTTTCCTTCACTTCTCGCATGATATTTGCCTCACCAGTGTAATGTTTTTAAGGAATAAAACAAAAAATGGGAATATACTAACAACCGGGAGCTGAAAGCTCCACAACGAATATCCTTCTGCTCTGGTCGACAAAAAAAATACATCTGGCTGATAAGCTAATATGAGCCTAAGGGTGGGGATGGTAGATGGTAATGAAGTACTCTAAGGACTGCACTATATCCATGGATATATACTGATACCGGATATGTTGACAACAAGTGCTTTGGGGTTACAGGCGCCTTAGTGTAGGCCCTACACCTTGTGTTAGGAAACTATATATCCATCAAGCGACTGCGGTAGACTGAAGTGTTTTTGACACCATCCTGGTAGGCCATAACGATCTCTTCAGTTTTTGACTTCAGCCACCCGACCTGAAGAGAGCGAAGGTCAGGTGCTTTGCTGAGCCGAGGTCTTCATTGTTATTGACACCATCCTGGTAGGCCATAACGATCTCTTCAGTTTTTGACTTCAGCCACCCGACCTGAAGAGAGCGAAGGTCAGGTACTTTGCTGAGCCGAGGTCTTCAATGCATTTGCCCATCCTCTGCGATTTTTACGTGAACCTTCTGCTAAATGGGTGCTAACTTGGTGACAGAGTTGTGATCAACTCGTTCAGTGTCGAAATCTTTACCGTGTTCATCATCCGGACGGAAAGTTGTCCTAAAAGGAAATGCTCTGATTTCTTCTCTCGTAGTCAAGGATCATGGAGAAAAAGGGATCCGAACTCTTGATGACTCCACAGACTCCATCCAGTACTATTCTATCATGCCAAACTCGAAAGTCCACAGTTCACAACGGACGATTTGAGATCCAAACTTCTATAGAGATGCATGATTTTTCGAGTCTTTACGTCGAGTTGATACATATCCGAATCCACTTCACTACTCCAATCTTGTAAAGTAAGATTGGGACAGCAAGCATATATGCACAGCAGCAACTTGAATCTTCTCGGACGGTTTTTATTATCAAGATCTGTCAGAGTTTGTGTTGATACTATTGATATTATTATTATGATTATCATCATTATTATCATTGAGAATAACGGTTATAAAAGGATGTAATTCAACCATGATTTAGAATTGGTTAAAAAAAAAGCAAATATATATTTTATATGAGTAATTTACGTACTAGAATTTTGTATTCTAATTGAAGGAAATTCGATGAATGAGTTGAGGGAAATTGTAACAGTAACTGCTTGTTGAGTTTGTCTTCATTCTTGAAGAAATTGATTGAAGTGATCAATCATTATCTCAAAACGTAATGGCAATCAGTTCTGTTATTTCACTCCACGAAGCTAAGCTTGCATGATCACTAATGTAAGTTGAAGTAAATTTCGCGTCCCGGATGAGTCTTGCTTCGGTTTTTATTTTCAGTATATTCGATCTGAGGTGTTGCTTCTGTCAAAAAGCTGATCATACAATATATATTATAAAAGTGTGCATGAAAAACATACGCTATCTGTACACAGAAGATATTCAAGAAAATTTATTTTAATGTGTTTCGTTAACGCAATAGTACTCAAAACAATAATTTTTAAAATGTTTATCTGTGCATTTGGGAACGCCAAAATCAAAACCGGTTCATCTGATTTGGGATCGAGGTTCACTAATGTATTGTGGTGAGTTGCACTCAACATTTATTGATCAACTCATCTTAATCGGTCTATGAAGAATCATCTCAGATATTTGTTGGACGGAATACTACAGAAATTCTGTGCACTTGATTTGACTTCACCTTTGGTAAACTTCATTTAAAGTTGATTGAATCTTTTTTTTATGAATCAAAGCGCTGCTGAAACTAACAAAAAAATGGAAGAATTAACCAGACATTTGGCAGTGATAGTGTTGATAAACGTTGGTTCACTGAATTTCGTTCCGGAGATTTCAACCTCGAAGGTGAGCCCCAAAGTGATCGAACTAAAGTATTCCAGGACGAGAATTTGAGGACCCAGTTGTGACTCATCACAAACGATGCGCGAGATGGCGGAAAAACTGGGCGTCAGCCTCCATACGGTTTTTAATGGTTTAAAAGGTATTGGAAAGGTAAAAAACTTCAAAAAGTGTGTACCCCACAATCTCAACGATCGACAGAATTGTCACATTTTGATGTTTGTTCTTCTCCGCTTTTACGCAACCAAAACGATCCTTCTCGGATCCGATCGGCACGTGTGATGGAAAGTGGTTACTCTACGATAACAAGAGACGTCCAGGACAGTGAGTCACCCACGCACTTTCTTAATGCGAAAAATCTACCGAAAAACCCCATGGTTACTGTATTTGAGTCTATGCGTCTCAGAAATTCGCGTTCTGTCAAAATTCAAATTCAAATTATATGCGAATCGATGAATAATACGCAGGAAGTGAATTTAAAAAGTGAATTATACATGCCTACCTACTCCCAATGATCATTCTAACAAGATATCATTTCATTAATTACAACTTGTTTCGTGAAAAAATAATTGAGTTATCCAATATTCATTATAAAATATATGCCGAATTCAACAGTCATTAACTCTAGCAAAATAAAACCCGCCAGAGCGTTCAAAAATTATTCAAATTTGGCGAAAGCAAAGTGCATCTCCAAGATTCGTCCATTGGTTGAGTAAAAATCCCCGCGTTATTTCATTGGGCAACGTAAACTCAGACACCTGAACATCGATTTAGTATAAGACTGGTCAACAGGTAGCTTTCTCTGCAGGCTGTGTTCAGACATTCCTGCAAGAGAGTCAGTCAATCGATAAGACACGTAGAGTTCAGTGACTTGAGGCAGTTGGTTGATTTTTGGATTTCATTGTCGGTGAGTTTTTAAAAGTATATATCTGACTGTTCAATGACTCATTATTCAGTAGGTACTGAAACAAGTTCTTGGTCTCATTTCGTTGAATTTTGTCAAAATATCCATGTTTTCAATGTCACAATTCTCCTATATCGGAAAAATCTGATACAATTGATAAATTGTACGTTGATATGAGAAAATATTCAATATGTATGTAATCATTTGCTTTTCCTATTAATATGACCTTCCATTGAGTACATAACATTTAATTTCTGGATTCTGCTCAATTCTCTGAGAGAGAAATAAACGTTCTCAGGAATTCTTACACACGATTTTTCTTCTCGAATCGAAAAAAAGTTTTCGGAAAATAACATCTGAGATCCTATAGGTAAATTGAGATATTTTTCTGCTTCTATTCTTCCAGAATGAAGCCTTACACTACATTTATATTGGATCATTGAAGGCGATACATATATTATTTTTTCTTCAATGAATATCCATTTCACGGAGAATAGTTTTGTCTCAATGTTATTTCACTTGAGTCAAAATTGGCTACTCAACAGGAAGAACAAAATATGGAATAGATTGATAGTAACTAATCAATGTGTATATTTCGTTTTATAAAATTGAGGAACAGCTCTCAACTATGGAGTAAATTATCTTAAAATTACTGAATTTAATGAACTACAAAAAACGTATAATAAATAGATAATATGAATCTAATAGTTTCTCTTTTGAACAAATAACATTTTTTCCTGTAACACATATGAAAAAAAATACTAATATCTAAGTAAGAAAAATGTACATCTTCTTCAATATCTGGATTTGTGTTGCGTAAATTTTTCATTCTTGGCAGATTTAAATAGAAAGCATGAAAACAATCTGGTATCAAGGGAAGAGGCTGTAATGATATTATAGAGATATTGCCAGAAATTATGAAACCCCTTCTTTTCATATTTATATATTGGAATTCACTCCCCCTGTCCAAACTATCTTTGTAGGCAGTTATTCTTAACTTTTTTTTTCGAACCATTTCAATTGACGGCAATCAGTGTCCTTGGTCCTCAATATCAAAGTGCCATTCGAAAGGGAAGAAAACTAAAAGAAATCGATAGATTTCATTTCAACAACTTCAAACTTTTTACTGCTGGATTTTATTATTTGCATCCAATCGTGTGGATGATAAATTTGTAATTCTGTTTTTTTTCTTTTCTATTTTCTATGATAGTATGGTCAGTGTCAACTTTGAAAAGGCTATGACCTGGAAATATAAACTTGTGGTATATTGTATCAATATCGTTTTTTGTAATATCCAACTGAACATTGACTTAACATGGAAATTCTGATTTTGACTTCCACAAAGATCAGAGTATAGTACATATAGAAAACTACTGATGATGTTGAAGATGGTGTTGGTAAAGATTGATGCAAATCAAAAGTAATTACTTGTACACTATTATTGTCAACATATGAGTGCGAGTCTAGACGCTTTTCCTCATAAGCTTGATCTGTTTATAACTTATGTTCATTATGTTGTGTAACTGACTCTTCTTTAATATTTTCATCATCGTCAAATTGTGGTTTCATGTGAAACTTGTCACATATTAAACAAGTGTCCACACGTGGCCTTTTAAAAGATAGTTCCAGCATATGAAATTCTTGACCATAAATTTTTATAGGAGGTGGATTTTCATCTATCTCATGAAATAACTCATACACTTTTCGCATAGTTCAATGAGAAGGTAATTATATTTTCAGGGTGGTATTTTCAGTGTAGCGGATTTCGTAAGATGAAAATGATGAAATGTGTAGTCTAATTTTCTCGTGTTTTGAGTGTGGTACCTACTGTCTTGGTTTCAATTCTACACGCATATCGTTGGTATCAGTTCTCCCATTAGAGCTTTTACATACCGAAACCAGTCGGTACCAATTAAAAACTTAGTAGAACTTAGCCGAAATTATTTTCTTCATCCTATATTTGATAAGAATTTTTACAAAATAAATAGGTCATCAATCAAACAAATGTAAACAAGAACAATTAGGAATAGCTCATATTTCTAAGGAAGTTTATGTCACTAGTTCAAAGATTTATGAAGAAATGAAGTTAATCTCAAAATGTACCTTTTAACATAAGTCGGAGTAACGGTCAAGGGTACGCAATATATTAAAGGTTGTTTTAGACATAAGTCCAAAAGTGCAGAAATCCTCGCCTCATACCCTTATAGTGTGAAAGCAGCAATTTGCATATGTCATTTGGGTAACTATATCAGTTCTCCTGGCTTAGGACTACTTTCATTATAGCCAGTTTATTCCACAAAAAACCGATCAACTCAATACGCTGATAACTTCAACAATATACTCCGATTTCCAAAAGGTCTTCGATGTGGTTGACCACCCGCTGCTTCTAAATAAAATGGAAACATATGATATTGAAGGACCAGCCCTAACATAAGTTAGATGATATCTCGTCAATAGAAACTAGCGAGTTTGAATCAGATCAAATGGTGAACCATTTATGTCAGAAAAATTAGATGTGCTCTAGGGCAGCACAGTGGGGCCAACATTTTTCATTATTATGATAGACGACATCATTCATAATGTGCAAATTGGACCTCAGACAATAACTATTATGACCTGGTAAAAAAGTCTACCCAGTGCATCAGTGGAAAAATGGTGTGAAGGTGATGGCATAGTACTGAACGTTTCTAACGAATATTGTTCAGTATACCATGTCGGTATACTGGTAAGATCAAGTACTGACAATACCTCTACCAAGCAAAGTGATTTTGTCAATATATAGATGTATTCGTGGATCAAAATCTATCCTGAAATACCCACACCTAAAAACTGAAGAAATCACTATGTATAAGAAATTACGCCATTCTTGAATTCAAGAAAATTACGAACAGAGATGCTGAAGTGACTCATTATTATAGCTGTGTGCACTCATAACTTACGTATGGGATACTTTATTTGGAAAGAGTGCTGAGGTTGTTTTCATTAGAAACAAGCGCACCACTATAAATATATTCGGTTTGCGATCTATAGATTCTTGTCGTCCTTTTTTTAGGGCACATAAAATAGGTACAAACAATATTTGGTATTTATATTATAACCGCTGTATGCTTTATTTACAATAATCTAGACAATTCCAAACTGTTTGGCTTAGTCAATAGTTATACCATTAGAAACTCGAACTCCTAATGTTTCACTCCCTCAAGTTAAAAAAAACACTGATCAAACCTTCACTCAAGTTATACAGTCACTCATCTGACTCACTCAAAAATCCTCTCTTTGAAAAAAAAAAGACAACAAATCACTGCAAGGAAAAAAGTTACTACTCTCTTGGAAAATATTTTGAAGTAAGGTCCACATTCCACTCCACTCCGGCATACTTTTAGGTATATTGACAAAGTCAATACTTGTTATTGCAAGACCGTATTTCACGTTATTGTCCTGAAGAAGGTGTGGAATACACCGAAAGCT
>WOGR01002755.1:0-13106 GCA_015342045.1 Leptinotarsa lineolata | reverse complement strand
GGCCACCTTTACACCTTATTCCTCCTTAATTGACACTTTTCAATTCAACAATCAACATTTCTCTTATGAAAAACTTAATTTAAAAACGAATGCTTCTTCTGGTGACATTCTTTTATTTCTAGGTTAGTTACTAGTGACATTTCAGAAACAAGCGGTTGGTATTTGCCGCCGCCTACTATTTCAATTTCGTAGATTTGGATTTTTAGTTTGACGTGAGTGATTAGAAAAACACAAAAAGAATTTGAACGAAATTAATAATCTAGTGAAAGTAAGAGAAAATTTAGTTCTTTATTTAGTTCAAGTAGGAGTGCAATGGAGAGTGCAAATTGAATTATGACACTTTACTGTATAGATGTAACAAAAAACGGATAATCAAAATACCGAAGAAAAAAGCTCAGTCGGTACATTTGTTGTAGTTTTAAAAAAAGTGCTAGAATGGGAGAACCTTCTTTGAATGACAGAATCAGTCGTACCCACTATGCCATTAACCTTAAAAACGTAAAATACAGAGATATTATAAAAACAAAGCATCTCCGTACATTCTTTAACATTTTTATCGGAAAAATGTTGATTGTTGAAGTGAAAAGTGTCAAGAAGGAATGAGGTGTGAAGGTGACCTAGTGAATAACTGTATGTGTTTTTAAATAGTTTATCTTGTGAAAAAGAAGACTGAAAAGTTGCCCATCTCTGAACTTTGAAGGGCCTTAACTTTGTAAATAAGGGAGAGCGCCGCTTTTTTCTTACGGATTCGAAATCTACGCATCAAAATACGTAAGTACACTCAAATTTTTTTCAAAATCGCCGGGTGCCCTTAAAACGAATATTTACCTCAATTCTAAATCACAGACGCAATAACAAAACAGAAAAGTGGAAATGAATTGCGTAGAATATTCATCTAGGATATTAAAAACAACTTGACCAAGATAAATTTGCTTGAATTTGATTATAAATTCAACAAACAAACAGGACTGTGTTTTCCTTAAGAAAAGTTAAACTCAAATTTGTCATAATCAATATTCCATACGTTCTGCATATTATTCATGAAGTTCTAGTTTATTCTCTGGTTTGACATTCAGAAAGTTGGCAGTACAATAGCTTGATTCACATACCGTTTTGTTTTTTTACTCTCCTCTTCCCAGCCTTCCTACCGGGCGGCATCATATTTGGATATTATCCGCTATATAGTAAATAAATAAATATATCACAAAAATAAACTGTCACTTAAATACTACGATATCACAGATTTTCGAAATTTGTACACATTATTGTCCGGATCGATAACTTGAAGCATGTGCGCGCCACTTTTTCAAAACAAAATACAATCATCCAAAACCAACTTCGAGTAGCCGTACTGGATAAGCGTCGTCATCATTCATTTGTTTATGTAGCGAACGGGCCGCGAGAGAGTACAACAACAACAACGTGCGCTCTACGTGCTTTCTAAACGTACGACTGCCTTCCCGTAAGCAGATTACAGGTTGTTATAGCAGCGGCTGTGAAAAAACGAGCGGGCAGCAGCAACGTTTGAGTCAGTCAGACACGTTAGCGGGGTGGGGACCGACGATCTTCTATTGTTACGGCACGCCGGGATGCTGGATGGACGGTCGAGCGAGTTTTTGGTGTACGAGGAAGTGTGAAAATGTTTAGGACGAGGTGGCGGAGGTGTCGGACCTCCAGATGGAGGCGTTTCGGCAGTGGGATGATATGCAGAAGTGGGTTCCTTCGGATTTATTGAAATCAGGATCGGCATTTTTGAGAATTGATCTCACGAGGATTTCAGCTGTTTTTTTTCGTGATTGAATTCTTACCTTATCCTTGAAGTTTTGAATTCATGAAATTATTTCTGATTCTGATAAAACTATTAAAAATCACATATAACTTCGTGGACCCGACAAATCAAATGTTTTCGTTGAAACCGATCTCCATATTTATCTATTTAACGGCAAAGCCGATTTACAAAAACATATTTAACAAAGTGTGACGAAATACAAAGTATTTTTGGATGCTTATGCCTAATGTCTTCATTACAATTTACAATTTTACAAAACATTTAGCTAAGTGTGAAATACAACATAATAGTGAATCCTTATGTCTAGTGACTACATTACTAAAATATGAAACAAATCTGGTACTTACAAGGAAAAAGATGTAACAAATGCGGTACGAAATCTGGTAAGGTAAAGTGGTAAGGTGAAGAATAGCTTTGGAAACGCTATAGTCTTTTCAATTGATTTTTAAAGACCTGAAGTAACAATTAAACAGATCTACGTTATTATAATATTGATTTCCCAGCTTCAGAATATGAGGAATCGGACTGTTCAAAGCATAATTGGTATGGAAAAAATGTACCTATGTAAAAAATGTCAAGATTTATCGTATCTTTTTGTTTGATATGAAAAGTTATGAGTTGAAGTAGTCCTGGGCAGTTTATCTCACTATTTATTATTTTGAAGAGGAAACTCAAGTTCATAGAAATTCTCCTATCTTCTAATGATTTTATATTTAACTTGGTTACCAGTTGACTGCACTCATTTATTCATTTCGTTGAGTACAAAGGTGAAAAGCACAATTCCTTAAGAATATCTTTTGAACATTCTCAATCAAATCGATATTTACATTATAGTATGGGTCCCATATCACAGAACAATCAAGAATGTATCTTATGAAAGCACAATATAAAATCTTTTTTGTTTTAATTGAAAAATCAGTTGAGATTCTCAACACAAAACCTACAGCTTGTCAAAAATAGGAAGAGGTTTGAGAATTTCTGCTCTCTCTCTTTAGATTGTACGGTACTAGCGAAAGAGAGAGAGATCAGATATTCTCAAACCTCATCCTATATTTGACAAGCATTTTGAGACTTTTTGCCACAATTTCTGATACTTGCAGATTAAAATTAATTTCACTATCAAATTTAACTCCCAGATCGCAAATAAATTTTTCTCTCTCAAGAGCTATATTATTCAATTTATATTCGGAGAATATTGAACTTCTAATTTTAGCGAACGTAATGATTCGACACTTGTCGATGTTAACCGCTAACAAATTATTTCTCCACCACATAGAAAAAGCTTCGAGATCTTTTTGAACTAATTCAGCATCTTCCCGGCAACTAATTGCCCTATAAAGTTTGAGATCGTCCACAAACATAAGAAATTCTGAATATTTGAAAACAAACTCTATGTCCGATTTAAAAAAAGTTGAACAGTAGTGGGCCCATATGGGATCCCTGTGGTACCCCTGATGGAACCAGACAGAGTTCTACTTTGATTACTTACAGAATATTCCCACCTATACCAAGCACTTACATTTTAGCTATAAGTAGGCAAATTCAAACATTCTTTTCTAATGGAGGAAATGGTATTTGAACAATAAGCCGTATTTTTCTACAGAGAAGTGAATCACAGTTAACCAGTCCAATAAAAACACTCTCGTTGAATTTTTGTCGACACTAAACTGACTTATGTTGACTCTATTATAAGCTAATTCAATCTATGTAATTTTACTTGAATCATTAATATGCTTGTAAGTGGACTATTCAAAAAATGAGGTGAACGTTCAAATTTCCCGGTACGAGTAAATTCGATTAGCGATTTTTCAATTTTTTTAAGTTGGTACATTCTTCTCGAACATATGTACACAGTTTCAACTGTTTAGCATGTTTAGTTTGTTAGTGAGAGGCATAAAAGTTATAAGTGATTTGCGTGTTCGGCGATTTTCTGCTATCAAAAAAATGGATACAAGAAAATGCATCGAATTTTGTGTAAAAAATGTAATCGAGGGCTCAAAAATACTTGAAATGTTGACAGTGGCATACGGGGACTGTTCTCTGAATCAGAAACATGTTTGCAAGTGGTTCAAGCTTTCCACAAAAGGTCGACGTACATCAACAACCGATGAAAATGTTGAGAAAGTGAAAAAATTTGCTAAATTTTGACGAAAAAAACCGTCGCATGAGCATCGTTCAAGAATTGTTGAATAACAACCCAATTTGCTTAAAAGGGTTATAACTGGTGACGAATCATGCATGGATATATGTATATGATTCTGACATCGAATTGATGAATAAATAAATGAATGACTCAAATATCATTTTTGTATCATTCACTTTGATTTTTATTAATTTATTCTGTTGTTTTTTTTTGTTTCAATCTGCGTTTGAACTTTTTTATATGTGAGGTTTTGAACAAGACAACATTGAAAAAAAAACCAAAAAAACACATAAAAGACGCCAAACAAACAGTTTTCTCAAACATCAGAACTGCGATACTCTTCTCGGCGGATGAAGGAAACTCATTCCTAACTCTAAAACTGATATCTATTTATATCTAACAGGGTACACTTTTATTTTCACTTTCCGGCACATTCATGATTTCGGGTAAAAATTTAAGGCGAAGATTTCTTGCAAAAATTCCTGCTAATTTTAACAGAGTGTCACAGTTAATAGTTCTCATACCAGACTTTGCTATTTCCAGCTTTCGAAAGCATCCAAAAATTTTGTGTATGTAATGTACCGATCTCAACAATTCCAGGTAGTTTTCAATTATTCTATGGCCGTTCTCCAAGGCCAACATCTTGTCTTTAGGGTTACCTCACATTTGCTGAAGTGAGCAAGAAGTTTCTAAGGCTACTTTCACGTCCAACTTTAAAAAAATACGATCCAATCCGTTAATGTATTTCGATTCATATGGAAGGGCAATAAACCTTAAATCAAGAAACATAGATAAATGAGAAGTCGAAGATAACAGCATTCAGCTTTTATTCAGGACAGCAAAATTCCCTGGAGTTCCCTAGGGATCACATTTGGGTCCACTACTCTTCAACATCTACATAAACGATATTTCAGAATGTTTCAAGTTTTACAATTTTCTCATGTACGCCGACGATCTGAAAATATTCGACGCAGTCTCTAAATACAAGAAGACCTTGACAGATTCATGAAATACTGTGAAAACAAGGCGTTTCACCCAAACCCTTGCGAATGCTTTCAAATTACATTCCGTCGAAATAATCACATTTTGGCTATAAACTAGAAAACCATTATCTCCAAATATGTTACAAAGTAAAGGACTTGGGAATAATATTTGTCTCTAAATTGATTTTCGATAGGCTTATATCACTAAAAAGGCAAATAAAATGTGCGAAAACAATACGAATGCTCTTCATGGCATACGTATATAGCTCGCTGAGCTATTTGGAATCCGCATTATATAATAAACATAAAACAAATCGAAACCATCCAAAATAAGTTCATAGATTACGTCAACAAAAATACTTTAGAGACTCACCAAATAACCTTGATTACGTTTGTCGAGAATTAACCCTGATCAGTCTCACTGAAAGAAGAGGTATTACTTACATCAGATTCACCTCCAGAATCCTGAATGGATTGACCAATACCATTTCAATCAACGATCTGATTCAATATAATATTTAATAATATCCTACCCGATATTACCAATTGTGTAATATATCTTTAACAAACACAAATTACTTCATGTATTCCTCTTTGCATCGTTGTCTGTATTTCAAATTATAAAGACATTGATATTTTTTTAAATTTGTTGAAACTAAAGAAACATTTTTGGGAAAGAAAGTTTTTGCTTTCTACTACTCCATCTCGATATAAAAAATGTGGGAATCTTCCAAAGAAAGGAAGGAAGCAATCATTTTTAAAAGAAGTATCTGTAAACATAGATGTGTAGATCATGCAAAGAAGTAACTTTCAGACACAAAATGGAAGAAAAAGCTGTTTCAGAAATATATATGTTAGATATAAATAGAAACTAATGTGTCAGATTTCTTCATCTCCTGAAGACGCCAACTTTGTTAGTGAAGAGTATTGCAATTATAGTGTTTGGGCAAAGTGCTTGTTTCGGAGATTCCAGTTTTACCTATCAATATGAAGGATGACTGAATAAAATCGCAGCTACCTGAAACTGAGCAAAAAGACGACAGTAGTACTCTCGCTTTTAAAACAATTCTTGCATAAGACGGTATGCGTAAATTCCACAGCAACAGCGAGATAACCTTCCACTAACACCAGCATACTCGCGCCATTAAGACCTGACTTAATGAATTCTCATCGTCGGAGCCCGTGGGGAGAAGAGCACTATCTCGCCCGCCGTGTTTCCGAATTAAATGCTTCGATGTCGAACAAGACGATTAAACCTGCTGGAAATACCACCACATTCGTTTCGTCCTGTTTGGAGGCTTATTTTTTTGAATTAGCAATTTATAAAATATGTCCTCACCACAGGAATTGTTTGTTACTGTTGACAATCAACACTTGATTATTTGCTTGAAATGATCAGAAACAATATACAGTTGGGACGACGAAACAATACACATTCGTCGTCATCAATGAAATATGCGATAAAACACATACTTTTATATAGCATCCTTTTCTTCTACAAGATAAAAGAGCTCTTGTTCGGATGATGATGGTACATCGAAGAGCTACAGCTGTAGCTACAATCCTGTGTCTTTGTCTATCGCACAGTATACTATCCTCGGACCTCCTTGTCATACGTTCCTGGTGGCAGTATAATTGATTTTTTTTTAATTCAGCACTCGTCATTCGGAACAGATTTTTTAAGGGCACCCCTATATCATCGTATTCGCAATAAAACAGTGCTTAATATTATGTTTGGTTGATATATTAAACAAGTGAGTGAAACTAACTACGACTTAAATACCTATTTACACCTCAACAGTTGCTCAACAGTTTGGACAGGATAAAAATAGGCACCCTTACGTTTGCATATTCTATAGGCTTTATACTTAGGTACTGTTAGTATTAAATTTGTTTATTGAACTCACTAGTAGAATTGATTTAAAATATAATTTTTCAATTATTAATTAATTATAGTCTGGACAACATTATATGGGGCACCCATTGTTTTTTATAATTTTTAAAATACACAATTTTCCATCAAATAATTTTTTTACATTAAATAGACCGGTGAAGGTCGTTTTATAACAATAAATTTCAACCTTGAATGGGAATACTTTTATCTAATGTTCTACATACTAGAGTATTCGATTTGCCAGATATCGAAGTTGAAAAACGGATTTTTTTAAGAGAATAAATTGCACGTCATTTCGTATTCATTACTCTGTCGTAAAATCAATGATGCACTCAACCAAGCAACGTTAAATTTTCCGGCAAACGGCAAACGAATTTGTTCCAGAAGATTCAGTTTTATGTTACTATTAGGTGGTTTAATAAGCTTTGTCCATTTTTACGAGTCTATTTCAAACAGTAAAATTTCAGTGAATACTTATTCAATTTGTTCGAAATAAGCGCCATTTGAATCAGGGTACTTTTGCCAACGTAACACAAGTCGATTAATTCCGTCAGCATGATAATTGTGTGCTCAGGATTCGATGAAGTCGACGAAGGCCGCTTTGGCCTGGTCCTGCTTGGCGAAGGTTCTACCGGTGAGAAAGTTATAGAAGTGCTTGAAAAGATGGTAGTCGGTTAGCGAGGGGTCTGGAGAGTATGGTGAGCGAGGCAGAACTTTAACACTCAGTTCGTTTAATTATCGGACGGTGTTTTGGTAAACATGCAAACAGGCGTTGTCGTGGAGCAAGATCTGACCTCTTCTGTTGACCAGTGCCGGTTGCTGCTGATGCAATTTTTGGCACATTTCCTCCTTACAATGAGGCTCTACTGCAAAGGGTGGGAACGGCTGTAAAAAGTTATAGTGAATCACGACTTCCTGCGTGTAATAGGTACTCAGTAGGCCTATGAAACTGACGTCCAATGGTTGGAGCTTATGGGTGAAGTGTAGGAGAAAGCTCAGCATAATAACTCCATTGTCTTGGGCTTTCATATTCGATGAAAGGTTTTTTGTATGGGTGGAATGTTCATACAGCAAGAGTAACACAGGGTTTTCTTTGCAGGCTTTACAGATGGGATCAGATGATCTGACCATTGAACAAATATTTGACTTTGTATCCAACCCCTCCAATGTCACACTGCTATGGTGCTCGGTGGAGCGCCATCAAGCAATTTAGCCTTCATGTGAATTCTTGGAAATATTAGCAGCGGTGGCAGGTAATATCCACATGCAAAGCACAGCAGTAGTCAGCTGACCCCTCTCAGCAGCCAACTTGCTTTCAAAGAGAGAATTCTGCTCCTTTCTTAGGCACGGTTGTTAGACCAGTTTCTTCAAAATTGAAAATATGGTGGAAATTTGTGTTGATCCATTAGGCCTCCAAGCAAATCAAAAAACTTACCCACACGTACCCTAATAAAACCCATGGATCTTGCAATAGAGGTTGGCTCAGCAGCAAGCAGTGACAGTTCAGGGTGCCTCTTCATGAAACAAGTTAACCAATCCTCTCCAGCTTCTTTCCGATTCCTTATCAAAATTATGATGGATGACATTGGCATCAGCGACTTGGTAAGCTAATAGTCGCAGATCCTTGTATGTTAACCCAAACAAACGTTGCTCCATCAACAGAACGTGCTGAACTAGATTCTTGATCAGCTAAAAAAATTGTCTTGAATCGGCCTAATCCTTTTTGTGTTGACACTGTTAGGTCACTATTTCATCTATATTCATTAACACGATCTTGTTCAGTTCTATCAGACTCATCTCGATTAGTTTTCTTGGAGTTTGGAAAGCTTAGACCTCAACTCGTTACCCTAACGTCTTCATCAATCTTGCAAGCATCAATACCTCACGCCAATGCGTTAACACAATCTGTGTATCAAAACACTCTTTATAACCACTTCAAACTTCATCTCGTAGTCATTCAGAGAGCATAATGTCTTGCCTATTTTTATACTGGTAGATCCCAAAGTTACCGAAATTTGCTTCTCTCTTTACACTGAAGTGTAATGGTGGAACATTCAGTTTTTTGCTACGGTGGTATATCAGGAAGCAAGATCCTATAAGTAGTCCTTACCCAACCATAGGAATCATTCAGTATTTTATGGCTTTTTCATCATGTGATATTCAGTGACATTTCATTTTATTGAATTTCCATCGTCGGAATAATTTTTTCGAGTGGTTTCCACAGAAACGCGTCGGATCGGAGAAAGAGGGAATTTATTGGTTCCCCTATTCGTGATTGACGCATTGCTGAATCCAAAACAAACACTGCTCCCAAACACAAGAACAGCATAACTCTCTGAAAGTCTTCCTTTCAATTGAGAGTTACTTGATTTATCTGTGCTCGTTCATTTTCTTAGACAATTTTTTGAAGTAGCAAGTCATTTCAACTCGCAACTCGCAACTAGAGTTTCCATTTCTCCTAGATTGTCTGATAGAATATAGGGTTCTTGCACTTTGTTGGTCTGGATGCATTCTTGAACACAAGTCTACATACGATTCATTTCTCTTTGAAGACGTGGAGGACTCAAGCGTGTGATTCCATCCTCTATCTATGTTGGAATCATCAATAAGCTTTGACAAAGTACTGACACCAAGCTGTGGCTCGTATAGTGCTGCAGCTTGGTGTACATCGTTATCATAACTAAATGACATAACCGCCTTGTCTGGTTTCAATCTGTTTGCTGAATTTCCAAGGTTTATCTGCAATTTCTGCTATTTAACCTACGCTGATGGTTGTTTAATTTTTTACAATAATATTAAGCTACTAACAAAATTAGCAATGGTTCCGAAGTTGACCACTGAAGGCCAATAGACATAATTTGAGTAGGTCATTATGAATTTGAAATTCAAAAATCTATGTCTGGCATCTTTTCACTAAAAATTGTCAGTAAATTACTGTTCACTTCTGTTAATGTAATGAAATATCTGTTTTAAAACGGTTCTCCCGTATTCCCAGGTTCCATGACTTTCGAAAAAACCTCCCTCAACAGATTTTTGATGATTTATATGTGATGTAATATGCACCATCATCGATCAAGTAAGATGTAACGAACAATAAAAATAGCCACACAATGACTACGATTCAAGACAATTTGATTGGCATATTATTGAAGAAGAGGTCGCGGGTCATATTCTTTTCTAAGTATTGAGTAGTAGAGCAGCATCTACGATACTCATATAAATAACATTGGTGTACTTTGTATAAGCAACATGAAATGTTGCGAAAAACTTGATGGATATAAACAATCCTTTAAAATAAATGGGGAATCTTGACTGAAGCTGATACATCACTATCACGTTCATCACGTATGATATTTCAAAATACAGGGTGAGTCAACAAGATTTCCTTGGACCATTGCTATCAGGGAAACAATTTTTCGGATTTCTCAATTTTTTTCGCAGTCATATCGATAAATACTATCTTTCAAAATTATTTTCTCGTATACTGGGGTATTTTTTTAAATGGAACACCCAGTATATGACTACTTCATTCGACTCCATATATTGTTAGCTCTCTAAGGGATTTCTGTTTTCGAATTTCCATTGCGGCATTGCCAAGTTATTCCAGAAAAACCTATTTTGCAGACAATATTTTTTTAGAAGAAAGGTTGGTTGGGTAACCGGATGAATTTTTTCTTAAAGAAACAATTGTTTTCTTGCCAACGTTTCGAATTCAATTAAGTTCTTCTTCGGGGATTGAAAAGTAGTTTCACCGGGTTGATATTACTATCAGATATATTAGATTCATAAAAAAAAAACATTGCAACAACTTCGACAACTAATAATTTTTTAATTCACCACCCGCATGTCTACAACAATTGACTGGATTTTTTTACTAATAGTTAGAGTCAACATCACTATGATAATTTCGGGAATCTCAACTTTTTGAAACAATATAAAGGGTGCTCGGTAAAACCGGTCAAGTTTTATTCATTTTCAAACAGACATAATTCAACTTTTTCAAATGGAACACATTGTATTTTTTCACTTGTATGAAATGTTTCAACATTTCACTACATTTTTTATCAGAGGTATACTATATGAAAAACCGCAATTTTACAAATTTTACCCAGTTTTATTAATTGTTGTAACCACAAAAAATTCATTTATTTACGTTCACGTATTCCAAATTTTTTCAGAATGAAAAACAACGCCTAAATTTTTTATTGAATAGAGGAGTTCAAGAGATGTTTAAAGTAGCGACCATTTTCTGCAACATATAATGTCAGCCTTTTTTCAAAATTCTCCTCTTGGGGTTCCCTGAAAGCTCTAGTGATTCTTCGTTTTATATATGATGTTGGAGGAGTTTTATAGACAATCCATTTGATATGCCCCCATAAAAAAATCCATTTTGGTTCTGGTCAGGTGATATGGGTGGCCACGCCACAGGCCTACCCCTACCTATCCATTTTTGATTGAAATGGTCGTTGAGGTAATCCCGTACCTTATATGGAACCCCGTCCAATAAATTCGAAAACTCATGCCGAAGATATCTTACATATTTTCTTCCAGTGACATGTCCATCCAAAAAATACGGATCGATAACTGTTTTTCTGAGAAAATAATTCATCAAGTTTTTCAAAATCTCTTCAGTGGGATTTCAACCCAAAATTCTGGTATAACAGTTGGGCTGAAAAAAATTGTCAAATAAACAAAAAATGATTTTGTTAATGAATATAGCTACTTTCCAGGGCGATACAACGATTATAGCGGTCATACAAGTTTTCGATACCAGTTTCGATCATTACCTCTTCATTGGCGTTGATTATTTTTCCAGCGAGCATTCTTTCGAGGTCTGAGAACAGGAAACATCGCTGGGGGCCAGATTTGGAGAATAAGGTGGATGCGGAAACAATTCGAATCCCAATTCATGCAATTTTGCCATAGTTTTCATTGATTTGTGACACGGTGCATTATCTTGATGAAATAGAACATACTTTTTCTTCAAATGAGGCCGTTTTTCCGCGATTTCAAACGCTCCAATAATGCTACGTTATAGTCGCTGTTGATGGTTTTTTCCTTTTCAAAATAGTCAATGAATACTGGACTGTTGCGTATTTTATTTGCGTTTTGGAGTCACTACGTACAATCTTCTCAGATGAGGGTCTTTTTGATTCTGGTATGAAATGTTGAAGCCACATTCCATCCATCGTCTCATATCGGGTTTCTATGGTGGAATAGCTTCAAACACTTCTCAGAATTATCAATTCGTTGTTGTTTCTGATAGATTGTACATTTTTGTGCAGCGCTTGTACGAATAGCTCAAAAACCTTTGTGTATCGTAATTTCTGATTTCCGAGTGCCACATTCTTGACCTATCAAGACCACCGTGAAAACCAAACAACTAGCACACAAATCCTGATAATTTCAATGTTAAGTTGTATTAACAAATTTACCTCCAGCTTATCGCAGACAGTAAGCCAGATTTTAGAACACCCGCTCTAAGATTTAATAACATTAAATGAACAAAAGATCCGCCGAATAGTCGTATTTTATCAGTATTACGAACTTGTCTGAGAATATCCAAACAGTAATACGAAAATACCCAGACGGATTTGATCTTTTTATTGTAGCTTGTAGCGAATACCTCGATCGAGAAACTGATCGCGAGAGTAATACGAAATAAATTAAAAGATGAGACTCATCTTCTCAGAAAAGAAAAACGTTCAAATCCGATTAGAAGCACCACAATGTTGAATGTCCGATTCAAATTATAACTTATGGGTTTTCTCAGTGGGTACGATACCACGCTACGAGTATAGTTTGCCAGGGCCGGACCCACGAAATGAATAGTTAGTACACGGTCTTTCAACAGGAACTCCCGAAATTTGACAATCGACGAAAGGCAAGATCTGCCGAAAACAGCCGCTGTCTGTGAGAGTGCAGGAGAAGTTATGTTTGCGTCTCCAACCAGGCGGATAGCTCTTTTCTGGATGGAATCCAGCAGCTTCAAGGTATGTTTAGGGGCGGAATAATGTTCCAAGCTTTTGAGAAGCAGCCCTTGCAATTCCAGCAACATTATTATGCCAAGACATGTTAGTGTCCATTTCAACAAGCAGAAAGCGGAATTGTCTGTTCTGACATTATTATATCCGGTTAAAAGACGTTTATCTCTTTGGAGAAAACCGATGCCTGGGTTCTCGTGGCATTGAATTGGACCTGATTAGTTTCATCCCAATTCGAAATTACTTCTAGATCCTCATTAAGATATGCAACCTCCTGTTGCCGGTGAAGATGTGCATTCGCAACCCATTTCCT
>WOGR01002754.1:0-27130 GCA_015342045.1 Leptinotarsa lineolata | reverse complement strand
GCTGGGGTTGACAGACATCTGCTTCGTCTGGCACCAACTGCGAACAAGGTCCATCGTACTTTGGAGAATATAACAAGCTACCTTTCACGATGTGGACTTTGCCACAAGCATGATAAGGTCAACTGCATAACCTTATTCTATCGAGGGCATCAAACAAACTATCCATCAGGAGCGATCACCGAAGAAGAGATAGAACCTCACCTTGAGGGCAACCCCTGATGACCCTAAACCTAATGGCCTCGTCTTGGTGAGTCATAGATGCAGTTCTGATTACCAGCATGGCATAGATCCTTTTTCAACCAGGGATGATCCTATAGATTCAGGTAGTGCATTTTCAAATGCTCTTTCAATATAGAGAAATATAGCAACCGCAATATACTTGTTAAAGAGTGATTGGGAAAGTTTCTCTACAAGGTTGTTCAATGCGAAATATGTAGATTTGTCGGTTTGATATGCATTCTGGATTTTATTCAAGGGGGCTGCATATAAGGACACCTTCCTGATGTGTCCGCCCAGTATTCTCTCAAGTCCTTTTGTGAACCCACAAACCAGTCGGCGCTTTCTTAATCCCCCTGTGACCATCCAGGCCGAAATAAGCAGCTCTCGAATTGTACCTATTACACCGATGCATATACGGCATCGGTATAATAGTTCCTGGTTCCACAACTAAAGAATAGTCACAGATTATTTGAATCGTACTCTTCCCGATTCATGGATTGGAATAGGAGGTGCAGTGGCATGGTCTGTCAGATCTCCGGATTTGAATCCGCTAGATACAATTTATTATACTGCGAATCCGATAATAGGGATTCTTCGCGAATATTGGGAATACTTTCGAATAATCATTCAATTGTTTTCTCAAATAAATGATAGTTTCGTTTAATTATTATCAATTGAGTTTTTCTTCTCTAATGAAATATGTAAATAATTACCATTTGTTTCTTCTTTTGATCTTGCTTTCGGCAAAATCCATTCAGTTTGAAATGAATTAGTTGATTTTTTCAGCGAAATGTATTGCATGTTGGTAAGTAAACTAAAGGTGAATGTTTTACAGATCCGAACCAAAGAAATTTGGATAAGGTTCAAAATCACCCGAAAATCCACCTTAAGTGACATTGTATGATATAACATTGAATTCAGCCCGAAAATTTATTTCGAAAGGTGTCATAAAATATGCAGGTCCGTATTGAAAATAATGATGTTGAGGTGGCCCAGAAAATACGAAACGTTGGATTCGAATTATGATTACATCAAATTGAGGAGAATTTACTATCAAAAAAAAAATGTTACAGGCATTTTTAACAATGGTTGACAATGCTTCTATGAATGCAACTTTTCCTTCATTTGATCGACCTTCTAACTCTCATTGTTCAAAAGTTACCAATACAATCCCTCCAAAAAAATGGCCAATCTATATATAGGTGACCAGATGAAACAGCCACATTCTGAACGGGATCTAACAAATGAGTTGAAGAGAGTATTCAATCTTTCCGAGTTTATGTGATTTCATCCTAATTTGACAGCAGCTGCATGAAATATATTCAAGTTGAAGATATCGCCCAAAATTTCCTTAGGTTGATAGATGACAGACAATAATTCCGACGGCTTCATCAATGGTGCATGCTTTATGTTAGAAGTTCGAACTTTGAACTTATTGAAATTACTGAATGTTCCCGAAATCACACCAAATGGATAACTAACAGAAAAAAATCATATGGCGATTATCAAATATAATGGAATAAAAGGGAATGATCACCAAATAATCCCATGCTAAAAATGTAAACTCAAAGAATCAGCATACAGTAATCTTATATCTGGAGAAAATGTATCTCAACCAGCTGTTGAGAAGTTGATCGTAATTGTTTACTAGTCTTTATGAAAGATATACAATAGAGTGACATCAAAAACATGTTACATAAATATGTTTTTCCGTTAACCAGTTGTCGCACCCCTACGAACGACAACCCTCAGAAGGCGAAAATTGTGCGAGCTAAGGACTAATGAGGTCTTACCTTTCAACGTGTGATTCCCAACATGAATACATCGAATGTTTCGGAAGTCAATCAACAAGTTCAACATATAACATATGTCAAATCTTTTCAAACATCTGTCGAAGAAGTTCGAAAATATGAAACAAATTTGAGAAGGAAAACTGCTAGTTTTTGTCGATTTTCTATTTGTGAAAACGCAGGCAGATTTTGGCCTCTCTAACGTTATGATAAGTAGTTACAGAATTCCTCGCTCTATTTTCAGTAGGCCAAATTATCGATTACATCAAATCAATGATAAACAGCACATTTTTATTCGTGAAAAATATCTTCAATTGGGGGGAACCAGAAGTTAGTCCTTTCTAGACCAACTGTATCATATTGAAAGAAGACTCTCAACATTTTCTTTCTTCTTCTGGAAATTTCTGTCCAGTTGAATATTTTTCAGATAACAATCACAGTTATACATTGTTACACATACAATTCTGAATAGTTAAAAAACCATTAAATTGGCAATATCCAACTGGTAGGATTTTGTGTATAACCTTAACAAACGAGTAGAAACATTGCGACCTAGAAGTTAGATGTTCTAATATTGGAGAGGTGAATTCGGGTTTGCCCACCCTTTTGTCTGACTATCAAGACCACATGTAACAGTTTCCTCAAGTTAGTTCGTGCTGTAATAATGGTTCCAACCCAGCCCTGCCCCCGTAATTAAGCGACTAGCTGTGTGCTAATTAAATACAGAGGCACACACGTTTCTACCACACGCTCTCAACATGGCTGCTTGTACCACCCCCTTACCGTTCCCGATCCCCTTTGCCGTAAACCAATTCCCTCTCATGCTGCCCTGGACCTAAATTAATTTCAACTGAAGTTCCTATTCGCATCCCCGTTCCAGTGGTGTATCAAAGTTGTCCTTCCTTCTTATTATATCGGACTTCAAGAGTCACATTCTCATTTTTACAGTAATTTCAAATTGTACTCCTTCATTCCATATCGAAATCAAATTAAACAAAAAATTATTCAATTGCACCAGGAACATTCACCGTATTATTGAAATCTGAATCTACACCAACATTATAATAATAATATCGTCTTTATTACATTCAAATACATTTGAAGCAAATTAATCAGGTACAATTTGGTTTTTATATGAAGATAGAAGGCGAAGTTCAATTTGCGTGATGAGAAAGTCATTATTTAATTGCTCATCCACTTAACCTCAAAAATGTCGCCTAGTACGCAAAGGAATAAACAAAAAAGTAAAAATTGTCCTAAAATAATATAACTATTATTTGTAGATTTGTAATAGGTCATTAATAGATTGAAGATAGTAAGAATTGTTTGAAATTGGTATTGAAATGGTTGAAGTCATCTCGTTTCATGAGCACGGAAATGTCATTTTCAATTGCACTGCAGTTTTTAAAGTGATTTTCTGGTGTAAGTAAGATGGCACTTCTTTTAAACAAAGTTGCAGCATGTAACAATCTCGGTGTCCATATATAATATTGAGCGAATAATATGCACGCCTAATAAATTGATTCACGTGAATTTTAAGTTCGCATCTAAAATGACTTCTAGAACAACCTCAAGTGCATGATCATTTATCTACTACTAGCAGTAGTAGAAAGCCAAAAACTCTGTTTCCTAAAAATTTACTACTACTTTCAAAGATTTGCAAATATCATTTCCAGAGCTTTTCGGTCCGAAAACAATAACTTTGGATTTATTACATTTCATATTTAAGCAGTGGCTTCTGGGACAACCTCAAGTGAATGGTCATTTACTACTACTTTCGCAGATTGGCAAATATCATTTCTAGAGCTTTTCGATCCGAAAATAATAACATTGGATTTACTACAATTTATATTCAAGCAGAGATCAGAATCATTTATCACAAATGATTTTAGGTCACTATCAATTTGAGTACACGAATTATCTATCATTTCAGGTGAGAAACTATAATACAACTGGATGTCGTCTTCATACAAATGTATATTACAAAATTCTTAACAATCAGCAAGTTGAGATGTGTGGATGGCAAACAAAAGGGGTCCTAAAATAGAACCCTGTGGCACCTCACATATCAGTTTTAAATATCGTGAGCTGTTTTCTTCTATGGTAACCTTTTGTTGACGGTCGGTGAGATACGATCTGATTAGTGATATAGCATTTTTAGAAAGTCCTATACAGCCAAGAATGAATAACATTAAATTGAAGTTGATAGTATCGAATGCTCTACTAAAATCAAGGAGTACCAATACTGTATTATTATTTGCGTCACGTGCACTCATAATATCATCCACTATATGAAATAAATTAATGGCACGTAAATCTTTGTAATCTGATGGATTCTTTTTTTTGGAACTACTTTCACAATTGCTCTCTTCCATATCGTGGGAAAAATATTATTATTCAAATTAGTTTCAAATTAGTAAATATTTTCGAAGGTTTTTAAAGAGTGCAACAAGTTTGAGCGGTAAAAAAGGGTTCAGATCCATAATGTTTGAAATTTTGCTGACCAAATGAATATCTTCTGCCATTTTACATGCAATGGAACTCAGCTGGTGATGAAAATGTAATGGTTTTCGGCATATAAAACTGCTTAGAAAAGAGATAAACTCATTGATCCACAATAAACTATTTTCCATTCCACGAAGAAATAGCAAAAAATGTCTTCGTTTATTAGATAAATAACTGAAGATAGAGATAAAATTTTATTAAAGGCATTCGACGTTTAATTGATTTCCAAGATTATTGACCCTCTCGAGTGCACTTTATCGGATCACCGATTGTTACTCAGAACGAAACTAACCACTGTGCGGAATGCCAAGTCCATTAGAAAAAAAAATGTGCGTAAAAACCTTGATGTGGGTTACACTCGACTAATAAATTGTTTATTCATTCGACAAAACCTGTTTCTGTTAGTACTACCGTTTCGAAGAGCTCAATATTTGACATAATCTGAATTAAACAATAAATCTTTTGTCTTCGACAGGTGAAGACTTCTTGCACAGTTAGAGGAGCATCACACAATCCATCGGTCAAGGTCGAGCACCTGACTAGCCGGGGCTCCATTTGATACAGTAAAAATAAAGAAAAAAATACTAAAACTTCGGAATCAAGAGAAGTGAATTTGAGTATTCTATATTGTCTGGTATTCTTTGCTATGACTGTTGTGAAAAGGCTCCGGCTGTAACTCACCCGGTTCAGGCGTACTGAAGGGGAAGGAGGATTGAAACCAGAAGTTTTTTCTTGTTGTTTCAATATCTCAGAAACCTTTTAATCCACTGTATTATTAAAGTATACTTTCTTTACTATGGATGCGAATACAACATTTTCTACAAGCAATACAGACAGAAGGTCTCTCGAGCTTCAGAAGATGTGTGAAATTATCTACACACATAGATAATCATGTGAATGTTCATTTTATGGTTTATGCATCAGTTGACTAGCGACCCGCCCTAGCTCCACGCGGGTGCAATGCTGGTACTAAATATTAATTCCCTCATCGGAAATCTAAGGGCATGGAAAAACAGTGATGAAATAGTACATTGTGCAACAAGTGAGAAAAACGATATATTTCTCACCCATGTCCTTGTTACATTCCAAGTAGATATCACCTCGAACAGGAAATAAGACCTTTATTGATTAAAGTCTTTTTGTAATATGAACAATATAGAGGATAATGATGAAACTTCATCTGATCCTTTTCTCCCTTATACATCTGGATAGGTGTAAAAGATAGCTTCTAATGAGGATAGTATGTGTATGTTGAACATATGGAACATATATCGTTAGTTTGAATATTAGGTACTGGAAAGTTTTTTCGGATTCCATTGCAATTGCTTTTTTTTGTGGGTTCTGTCGTGCTCCTGTCCTAGCAACTCTTTTCCTACCGTAAAAGGTTTTTGCTTTGCTCACTTACGTTTATCAGAACTGGGAGGCCTACTCACGCTTTCATCTTCTTCAGATAACACTAAGATAATATTAAATCATTTAAACTTCAATGAAAGAAACAACGTAACCTAGCCTAACCTACATCCATCAATTATTTGAAACAATAGATAACGTTTATAAAAGTGTGGATATAAAAAAGGTATGTGCTGGAAAATCAAAAATCAATATGACAAGTAACAAAGGCCCGGGAATACTACCTTGGGGTACTTCAGAAATGTTTTCTTTGAGTGTAGAGCAGAGCAGGTTACTATCAAACCATAGTCGACATCCATGATCTCTATCGACTCGGGAACAAATTCTTTGGTTACTTCGTGACCCATAAAGGGTCACGAAGGGACCATATACGTCATACATCCTCTCAGCACGAATGCACATACCCAGTGGTGCAACTTGAGAGGGGACTGGGGGCCACGGCCCCAGGCAAAGGGGGCAGCAAGTAGCGCCAATTCAATAATTTGGAAAATGTAAAAAAATACTTAGATATTCGAAATCGCACCCAATGCAGCGGAAGTGGTGATAACCGTACTATGTCTATCTTGAAATTAATCAATTTAGCCATTCTTGCCACAGAAAACGATATAAATGTTGATATAGATGGTTGTGTGAAGGACTTTGCGTTGGAAATAGTGCGTTAAGTAAACTTTTAATCAAATCTTTGTGCAAATAAATACTCTAACTTGAGGATCAGTGCAGGTTTTATGAAATAGGTTGACGGATTTACCTACTGATCTCTTTGATGTTGATGTTAAGTCTACCTTGTAGACTGCAAGAAAGACTTAATCCAAGTTCATCTCAATTGCTGTTATAGAATCGTTGAATTCCGGCTGAAGATGAGGCCCATATTTGTCGGTAATCAACGATTCCCTTAATTTAAAATGCTGCTTTAGGAGACTCTAGTTGGCTCTAGTTCATATCAGCGTCGGTGGTTTGATCAAGTAACGCCGACATATAAATTTGGCAAGCCAACTTGGGTGGCACACCAATAGGTGATTCCACTTATGCCTCGCTTGCGTTTTCGCAGTTATTTTCATGAAGTACTCATCTTGGTTCTTCACGTTTTGTCTTTAATCGAGGACTGCCTGTCCGGACATCCAGATCGTCCTCGTATTAGCTGCGGTACGCTAAATAAAATAAATAAAATATTCAATGAAACTGGTGCAGTATCAAAAATGATGTTAAAAAGTAATCCTGTACAAAGACGAAACAAGAATGACAGGAATGATCAAATCATTTTAGATTATTTCGGAAATAATCCTAATGCCAGTGTAAGGAATGCCACTTTTGAATATTCCACGAGAATCTATTCGGAGATGTCTCAAGGCGAAGAATATTATACCTTTCAAGCCAAAATTTTTACACACACTTCGAAAAGGCGACGAAAGAATTTTTTCTTTCGTGTAATTCAATGTCTATATGGAAGTAGTTGTTTCAGAAAACCTTTTTCTTCTATTTCGTGTCTGAAAGTTACTTCATTGAATGATCTACACATCTATGTTTAGTGGTTTTTCATTTTTCCAAAAAATGATTACTTCCTTCCATTCTTTGGAGGATTCCCACATTTTTTGTATCAAGATGGAGTAGTAGAAAGCCAAAAACTTCCTTTCTCAAAAAATTAAACACTCCTAATGAAATACAACTCCTTCAATTTGAATAAAAAGTTATGTTTTTGAAGTAATTCAGAGTAGATTGTGCCTATTGGTTGATAAATGCCATCAGTTTTTAGGCTTAGCAGTCGTTGAATTGCTTCTATTCTATCCATATGATGTTGATAAAAGGGGCTCCACACAACTGAGGCGTATTCCAACTTTTATAATTATGAAAGCATACAATAGAGTTTCTAAGGTCGAAGTTTCTTTAAAATTACTACTGTTACGTGCAATTAATCCGTACATACGAGAGGTGGAGGTTATAACATTATCAATATGCTTATTAAATGATAGTGCAGTGTCAAATGTGACGCCAAAATCAGTAAATGTTTCTAGTCTCTCAAGGAAAGCGCTTTCTGTCGAATAATCGAAGATTAGGATGTTCGTTTTCGGACTGTAGGACATGACTTTACATTTATCAGGATTTAGAGACATCTTTCTACAGCCCGTCTACAACCAGACTTGAAACCATTGAGCTGGACATATTGTTTACGATCAACTGAAATGATGCATGTCGTAAGTACTACTCATGAGAACCAAACCACAAATGTAGGTTACACAAAACAAAGGTTAACGAGTCAATAAAAAAATACTACAAAGATACTGATTATGTTCAATAATTTACTTTTATGATTCACATGTATCATATCAAAAAATATTCATGTGAGGAAAAGAACATGATTACAGTCCCGTTTCAGTCTCAATCATTTTAATCATAACTATTTATTAATTTCAGGTGATTATCATTGAAATTGTTCCCATTAGTAGAGATTATTTCAGCCGCTAATGTATGCCGATTTGCCAATTACATTTAATGTTATATTAAACCTTCAATTAGTGATGATTCTTAATAATAAATGTATTTCCATCATTTTCAGATGAATATTAATTCACATTGAGTACATGGATGGAAATATAGTGAAGCGAAATCCAATTTTGAAAAATTTTTTTTTTATTGAAATGAAATATTCTTTTGTTATGAAAAAAATCTAGAAATGATAATTTATGTTCATATATTTTCATTAAGGACCATTTCAAAAAATCTGATCAATTATCGCAGTAGGATATTTATCATCAACATAATATTCGAGTACATTTAATAAACTCAACTTCTGGAGTAACGATATGAGTGTGTGATTTCTTGCTCTAATTTTTACGTCATGCTTTGTAATAATCGATAGCAATAATTAATTTCTGTATACCAACAAAAGTATAATTGAATCTTTTCGTTTGAGAAATAATTGAAAATGTCGATTTTGAACTTGTTTCAGTAAATATATTATCTATGTCTCTCACCGTTTGCAAAATTCCAAGAATGTGTTACCAATTTCAGTTAGTATTCTCATCATTCTATTTGCAAAACTTTTGAAATGAATTCATGCTAGAATGATAAAATAACTACCAGAATTCAGTGAACTTTAAGAATACGAGAATGCTTGCTGTAGAATTATAATGAAAATGATGATTTTCAAATTAAAACAAACCCATAACATTTCTGTGCCTGTGGTGTATTATCAATTCATAGCTCGTAATATTTTCTAAGTAGGTGCCTTCGATTGAAAATCGAGAATGCCATCATAAAAATATCTCCCGATAAATAACATTACATACGCGTATAGACTGTAAAGCTATCAAAATACACTTGCTATTGCCGCTATTCTAATCATACACTTTCATTCCTATTTAAATTTTTTCGTCAACAGTCAGCGTACCAGCCAGCATTCGTTGAATCATCTGTGTAGCGGAAACCACATTTTTCAGAGTACACCAAATACAAATGACTCAGAGGAATTTTGATAAAAATGCTCTCACACATACCTAGTTTGTAATTTCAGACGGGCACCTCAAATTGACCTTCATCTAGAAATATGATACATTGTAATAAATATTTAATGAGGAAAACCATATGCAGTACTTGAGTTGAAAAATTAGCAATAATTTGTTTGCATAAAGAGTGAATAATTTTCTCCTTTCCAAAACAATGATGAGAAGTGAACTTTCAATTAAGATTATAATCCATATGAAAATCACTTCTATTTCTCCAATATAATCAACTTACTTGAAACTCCATCCAACACATTACCGATAGCAACCATTACAACAATTGGAGAAATCTGAATTGAAACAAACCAAAGAAAACATTGTGAATAGTTGCAAAATAATCTTGGCCTCACATATTACATGACAAAATGAAATTCAATCAGTACATCGCCAGTGACAGGACTGGTCATGAGGGGATATCCGCAGGGAGGGGTCTTATCACCCCCTCTTTGGAACATAGTTCTGAATATCCTGATTAACCACCTCAACAATAATGGATTCTACACAATTGCATATGCACACACTGCGATAGAGCACAGGATGGGTTCAAATTAATAGAAACATGTTGTGAGGAACACTCACTGTCGATCAATCCTAAGAAGACTGAGAAGGACCTTTTCACCAGGAAAATAAGATTGACGGGTCTAAAACCTTCCGAAATCTTCAAAAGCAAACTAAACTTCTATGAAGAGGTGAAATACCTTGCTACTACCCTTGACAGGAAGCTAATATGGAACTCTCATCTACAGTGTGGCTTATAAGCAGTGTCGGTGGAGAGTGGGACGCACCTGGGGTCTTTCATTCCATGTGGTCCCCTGCATCTACACTCCAATAGTAAGACACATGTTAACGTACGGAGCCATCGCATGGGGACCGAAGGGTCTACAAGTAACGGCCATCCAAAAATTATATCAAATACAAGAACTGTCCTGCTTAAACATCACAGGAGCCATGAGAACAACACCAACCGCGGTAATGAAATTAATTATTGGTCTGACCCCTCTGGACCTGTATGTTAAGGAGGCTGCGTTAATGGCTATGGTAGGATTGCGTACGGCTGGTGTAATCCTCGGAGTAGGAATGGGTCAATTAAGGCTGAGCCTATGGCGAGAAGCGCCTACTGTGCTACCTCTACTGCAGGCGGGCCGTGATGCAATTGAACCCAGGTTTGTGTTTAATTAAACCTACAAAATACAAATGAAATTCAACAGATGCTGTAAATGCAATTCGCATATATACAGATGCCTCAAAAACCAAAGAAGGCTCAGGATGTAGAGTGTACTTTAGATCATTGAGACTATAGATAAAGTGGGGAATGAGAAAAAATACCAGCGTGGTTCAAACCGAACTGGGTGGTATCTCAATCGCCACAAAAGATATAGCCAGGACAGGACCTTCTGGCAAAAACATAATAATCTGCACTGACAGTAAAGAAACCCTATTAGCCTTGAACAGACAATGTGTTACCTCAGGGCTAGTACTAGAGTGCCACCAAGACTTAGACAACGCCTCGGTAGATAATAATATTATTCTGAGGTGGGTTAAAGGGCACGATGGGAGTAAAGATATTCGCATTGCCGATTCTTTAGCCAGGAAAGCGGCTGGACTGAGAATTCTAGCACCCAGTGACACCTACGGCCTGATGACTTCGAAAAATGCGGAACTAGCCAAACGTTACACCCATGCTCAATCCCTAATTAGATGGAATGGAATCAAAGTATGCAGTCTTGCCAGGATCACTCTGGGTGACACTGGGAAGCTGGCGCCGAAGAAATATCTGGCGATGACCAGGAAAAACCTACGTGGACACATCTCAAGCAGGATGTGTGAACAGGAAGATGAAACTATCAGGCATGAGTTGCGAATGTCCGGAGTTATCTTCAATAAGAGAGTGTATGTTTGGCAAGTCTTAGCCTACACCTGTCGATATAAAGGAGATGTCTCCTAGTGACTTGTCCACCTTCCTCGAAAGGACAGAATGGACGATGACCTAGGAGGACATCTCCTAGGGAGGATGTACAATGGGTCATATTTGGTCTAAGTATTGTGGGCCTGCATTCGCCCTCCCAACTCTACAGATACAGATCGCCTCGTCAGTGAAAAAATTATGAATTACAATTCATTTAAATTGACATGTTACTATTTCGTCCTAATACCCAAAATTATGTTATGAGGAATCTTAATAACAAAGAGTTCGCTAACACCTAGCGAGTTTCGTTGTCATCTTTCTCTTGAAACATTATCAGAACTTATATATGACTGCATACCGGAAAATAAGTAACTGATTTTATTGC
This sequence comes from Leptinotarsa lineolata, assembly GCA_015342045.1. Classification (NCBI taxonomy): domain Eukaryota; kingdom Metazoa; phylum Arthropoda; class Insecta; order Coleoptera; family Chrysomelidae; genus Leptinotarsa; species Leptinotarsa lineolata. The sequence continues at coordinate 15,418 of WOGR01002754.1, read as the reverse complement.
AGATGACAAATAACAAGTTCAATAGTGGTATAACATATCTCCAAAATTTGAGAATTCCTGACTCGGTTGTGATAAATTTTCACCAATTTTTCCCAATTCTCCCTTTCATCATCGAAATTCATAATTCCAATACTACCTTTACCCTTAAGTGAAAGAGTGTTAATTTGAAATGTAACATAAGATATTATTCTTCACACAGCAATTGGAATTCTTTTTGAAGTTAACATTTTCTTCATTCCTGATTCTCATGCAAGAGGACGAAGACAATATCGACAAACTTCACTATTTAAATGAAATAGTGAGTCGAAAGAATTAATTATCTAGAAAAATATTCTTGTCATACACCTGGCAATAAAAGACAATGATTTGTACTGACATGGGTGTACCAACAGTGTATTAATTTACCTAAAATTACCAGATAAGGTGCAGAGTTGGCTTGGCCCTATAGACTGTCGGAAACTCATTTCAAAGAGGTCACTGCAGTTTCAGAAAAAATAATTATTGAGTAAGTGATGAAAATCAAATATAAAAAAAGTGTTTATACACTAGAATTTATTTTCAGTATAACAATGTGTGTGAGAACAGCGTTTGTTTTGGTTCCAGTTCCACTATTCAGAAAGTATGGTAGGTTTACAAATAGTAAAGACCAACAAGTAATGAGATATTATTTTTCTAAACTGACTGAAGCTCAACCTCAAGCTTCAACATGTACATAAATGAATGAAGAAAATGTTGAAGAATAATTCTCTATGGAAATGCCTTCTGCGGGTACACTGATAAACTTATCAAACAACAATAAAGAAGTGGAATTCAGATTGTGATCTGTTGCACAGACAAACTTTGCCATCGTTCAATAAATTCTTGATAAAAAGTTATCACAAATTCTGTTTCCACGTGTCTGAAATACCCTCTATCAATTATTATATTACTGAATCCGTTTTCAGTAAGAAAAATAAACATTCTCAATGATTTTTTGTATCCAAACCCCAACCTCCTTTTAGAAGCCAGTCCTTTACTGAGCATCACTCGTGATGCAGAAAAATAGTAATTAACCACTTGAGGTATATTTGAATTTCTAATTGAATGCTGGCTATTTTATGTAAATATGGGAAGTTGGCGACGACATATGTCACATGAATTGGGCGCCTACTTCATTGAAATTGCAACACAAAACACTTTGTACGCTTGTTTGACGACTGTATCTACTTTTTCAACGGTATATCAAGTCATTGTGATGACAATAAAAGAATGGTTCATATGTTATGAACTGAGTACAAATTTTTAAAATTCGTAGAAATCTGAGAAAAAATTGAGTTCTGTAAATAAAATTGGAAGTATCCATTGAATTTGTTTTTATTTGGTGAAGGGGTAATGACTTAAATGACTTCTAGATTTATGTAAAGATGTGAAAAACTTCTAAAGAAAGGAAGAAAGTAATCAACTTCAAAATAAATAAAGTAGTTATCTTCAAAATAAACAACAAAGACGTATATACCATGCACAATATCATCTATTCAGTAAGATAAAACTCGACAAGAATTTTTATTTATGTCAATGGCAAAACATTAATATCACGTGTAATTTTTTTTGGATTCTTCAACTGTCTACCTCTCAGCGAATTGTAAATATTAGTATATTTCTTACTCAACTATTTTATAATCTTTCATACTAATCTCTACACATTTCCAAGTATGTTTGAATTTGTTATCAAATTTCAGGCAGGTGTATATTTTCTACTATAAACAATAGATAAAATCTGGTCGTATGTCTAATGAAGGGGTTAAATATTGTCAGTAAAATATGCTGTTCTATAGAGAAAGTATCTATAATAATCAAATTCCTCAAATGATCGAGTATTATACTGATGATTTTCCGATATATTGTTATAATTACTAAGTTCACTAATTTATTGTGGCTTGATAACTCATTACAGAGAAATATCAAATCATAAAAGTATTCTTGATATTGTAAAATAGTTGATCAACAATTGGTCAAATCCACATTGGTAGAAGTAATCAATAATTATTTCTATATAGAAGAATGTTCCTCGAGCCATAAGACAAGTCCTGTCATTGCACTTTTCAGAGGTGGTGATTTAGAAGATCCGAGTAATTACAGACCAATTTCTTTGATCCCAACTTTTCTCAAATTCCTAAAAAAACTGCTGGATAAGCTGTAGTATAGTTTCAGAGGGGTATGCAATAACTGGTCCAAATCTTATAAGTGTATAAGAGATAGGAAACAAATAGTTGAACCAAATGGCAAAGTATTTCAGATTGGAGATATTTTATGGGGCGTCCCTCAGGGACCAATTCTGGTATCAATTATTTTTCTCATATATTCAAATAACTCTGACACCATCCGAATGCAAGAAAATTCTACATTATTTAGGGATGAAACCGAAAGAAAAAAATATACATGAAATCACAGATATCATTATTAGCGATTTGGAAAAAGTAGAACAATATTATTACTTGAACTATGTAAGTTTCAATGCTCTTACATGGATGTACTCACCTTCAGCAATTATTGTGAGAATTTAGGCTTGAATTGGTATATTTTGAAAAGTAAAAGATATTCAAAGTTTCTATGTAGGATTTCAACTTATAACAAATTGAAATTTGATCACCATGTTAACGCGATGACGAAACGATTGGCATCAGGATGCTATGCATCAAGAGTCGTTGCAAAAGTACTGGGTTCATCAACAACAAAAATGGTGTACCACACTCTAGTTAAAGGTCATCTAAGATGGAATTATTTTTTCGTGATATTGCAATCGGCAACTTTTTCATTCAGAGTTTGTATTACCGAAATCAATGAAGAGATATATTGCGAGGCTGAAGTGCGAAAGTCATGAAAGCAAAAAGAGATGTTCAATCTTATACTTACCATCTGGAATTTGTTATATAGACTTCTATGAAAAATTCAGGAAACATCTCGAAGAAAGTGATGTTTTTTCATTAGTTGTTTGCTCTTGATATCATTTCAGATGTTGATTGTGAATACGTATATTTGTACATGTATATTTGTGTATATATACTGATTTAACATACTTGTTCATGTATTAATATTTATTAACATTTTTCATTTTAGAAAATGTTAATAATAATTATTATTATTCACATTATGGGTCTTAGCTTTATTCACTTCAAAGATTTTTGGGCAAATGAATAATGTTTCAATCAATATTTCACCAATGAAATAAATTCAAAAAAGTTATTCATAGTGGTTTACTTACTGAAAAATATGGACCTTCAGATGATATTCTCATCTAGAATCTTCGTAGTCACGAAAACGATTACGGAAACGTCGAATTATCTTTGTTTTTCTTCATCCATAAGAAACGTTGATAAATACGACTATTTGTCATTTGAGAGTCTTTTTTAGACAAACTTCAAAAACACTCAGAATGTGATTTCTTTTCCAGAAGCAGTGACATACAAAGTGATCGCAATCTTTCCAATAGAAATGGGCTTTCTACTAGTCTTAACCATGAAGTTTTGAGAAGACATGAAAGAATGGTTCTTGGTCTCGTGTTTGATGAAGCAAGATAAAATTGAAGTTGTTAACTGAAATTTTTGCTGATCCATACTAGCTTATTCACATCCTTCTTCAACCGGAGCTAATTGGACCATTGGTAAAGTAAGTATTTGTTAGTGTAACGTGCTCAATGAGTAACTCAGTAATTTTCATCGGTTTGCCGATGCCATTTAAAAAAATCATATGCCCTCTTTATCAATGTTCTGGCGTTTATCACGCTTTGCTTTTGTCTTTTGAACAAATAGATATATCATTGTCAATAGTGAAAATTTTTTCCCATTTGATAATCAATTCCAAACACAAAAATATATCATGAAAGATATTTGTAACGTATTCAAAAAATACTTCATTTTGAGATTTTCACTAAACAGTTTTACAAAGACGCAACACATGTTTTGTCATACAATGGCTCCTTCTGGCGTGTCTTCACTAACTAATTCTACATAATCAATACTTTATATAACTAACTTTACTTACATATGTATCAGTTTTCACATTTGAAAACACATTTAGTAACGGGAAGTTATTCAATTCTAATTGGTCGTTCAGTAAAATACCTAAATTCTTGAACCTATTGATTTCTAAACATTCTGATTGAACTCATGTCCTTCTGCTGAAAGATGGTTTGTAAATGTGGAATTGGTCTTCCTATTTACGAAACTACTTCTATGGTCTTTAACTCTTTGGAAAAATGTTCTCCCTACTTGGCCAATATAGAGTTTTGGGCAGGAGCCACAAGTCAACTTATATACTCCTGATCTATCTATTTGTCTATTGTTTTTAATAAATTTACTCAGACTATTATTCGTTCTGTAAGCTACGTTCACGCATTCTTTTTTCAAAAAACGGGCAATTTTATTGGTGGGTTCACCCAAATATAGCAAAAATCTATAAGTGACATTATCGCATCTTGAATTTGGGTAGACCTGGTTCATGGCTTGCTGTTGTTGTTTTTTGAAAAGAATAGAGTCTATAATATCTACCCTATAACCGTTGTTGACCGCGATTTGTTTGATCAAACCCAGCTCTATCTGGAAATTACTCTCAGACACTGGAAAATTCAATAGTCTGTGAAGCATACTATCGAATGCAGCTACTTTATGTTGGTGAGGATGTGTAGAGGAATTATGTATGATAATGTCCGTGTAGGATGATTTGCGGAAAATTTCAAAATCATGTTCATTGTTATTTCTCATGATGGTTGAGTCAAGGTAATTTATTGAATTATTCACCTTCCTTTCAATGATGAATTTTATTGACGGGTTTGATGGAATTGTCATATTCACCACACTTGACTAAGATATCATCTACGTATCTATGCCAGTACAAGAAACTCTCAGTTATCTGATTATTATGGATTTCATAATCGACTTTATCCATGAAGATTTCTGCTAGCAAAGAACTCGAAGGGTTTCCCATTATTAGTCCTTCACTGCATGAATAAAATTTTTCGTCTAATTGGAAGTAATTTTGGGGAAGACGAACAGTAAGTAGATCTAAAATTTCATGTTTTATTAGTGGACTTATGTTGGTTTTGTCTAAGAGACGCTCCACCAGTCCAATTGTTTCAATTGGCGGAATACTAGGAAATAAATTTTGGACGTTGAACGATATTAATTTTGCATTATTATTTACTAATTGNAATTTTGGACGTCGAACGATATTAATTTTGCATTATTATTCACTAATTTATGAGAGTTATTTAAACTGAATCACGGCTTGAAATTGGTATAGGTTTGAATTAATTTTATAAGGATTTCTGATATTTTTACGGTGGGCGCCATTACAAACGACACCACAGGTCTAATCGGGTAATTGGTTTTGTGCAATTTAATAAGAGATTACAGTTTGGGTGATTGGGATTCATGATCAATGCTCTACATATGTCATTTCCATTCATAAGATATTTATAAAAACAAGTTGGTTTCAGTGGAAGATGAAGTATACTGCAGAGTTCATATTTGAATTATTGGGTTTTTCAATTTTTCTCAGATATTTGGTAATGTTCTCAAATACTCAATTCGTAGGAAAATGAAAGAATGTTGAAATAGTTCAATTAGAAAATATAGAGCTCAACAGCCTAAGCAAGTTAAGTCAAGTGGATATTACATTCAGAGTTTCCAGATTATCAAACAACTGTCTACCTTCAAACAAAATAAAAAAGTAGTATAGCTCATTAGGATATTAATTGTGACACAATCATGGATATCAAATATTATATAAGAGTTCTTAGATAAAGTGCCAAAGATTAGAATAGTTTATTTGCGATTTAATGTTCAACCCGAAGATGATAGCAAAGTGCTTTTGCTGAAATGTTTCATTGCTGAAGAAGATAAAATAAGAAGAAAATAGAAGGCCTTTTCAAAAAAGTGTCTCTGAGTTGAGCTTCACTTTGATAGAACTCAGCTTAGAGGTAGTCATTATTATATAAAATGTCAGCGTTAGCATACTGACTTTCAAGGTGCAGCCAATTCATCAAAATCAACTTGAAATCCTACATCTTCTAACTCAGAGTTCAACAATTTGCAGCCCTCTATCTCTTCATATTCGATACCATCCAAAATCATATTTCAAAATAAAGTTTTTTCTGAAGTCATCATTTTTTTATCTATTGATCAATACCGCCAAGAGATGACATACCAGTTTTCAAGGAATTTGATGAGGCGCCTTATAAGGCTATTTCAACTATTAATTAAGATAAAGATAGATTTGGTAGCGTAATAGCTATATATTCCTTATATCTCTCACTTGATAAAATCAACTGAAATTTTTTATTTAAATTCCGAATTTAAATGTTACCTGTCAACCGGGGTAATTTAGGACCAAGATAACAGCAACAATTTGAAGCGATATGATCATTGTCTCGTTGAAGACAAGGTAATTATTTCATCATAAGTGATAATGGATGGAGATGAGACAGCTCAAGGAAAATGTTCAGATATTCGTGGCCTAGTTAGATGATCGTGTCATTGATATCATTGTTGAAAATACAGAGGCTGTGATTGTTCTTGTTTACTATTTTTTTGAATCCTGAATTCTACTTGTTTCTTAATTCAAGCTCATTACTGTCAAATAAATAGCAACAAACACAATTCAGCTGTGTAAATAAACACAAGACCAACGTCCTAGAAGACAAACGTTTCAACTCACATGTCACAATATAAAGATGAAACTACCAGAATATTTGCTCTCCATGTAAAATACTGGAATTCGAAAGTACGCATGAGAAAAATGTATCGAAAGATTTTGAGTCAGTGAAGATATTCAGAGAACAACTGATCAATTATCGATCCGATTTTAAATTTAATTTTCAAAATTTTAGAAATTCTGATGAATTGAGTTTCTGTTCTGCAGCTTCTTTAAAATCTTCCTGTGAACGATAAATTTGAGGCGCTTTGAACCAATTGAAGTCAAGATTTGCAACGGATGAGATTTGATTGATATTTATGTCTGAGAATCGCTCAATGTAAAAGTTGAAGCACACAACAAAGGCTAATGGAGGTAAGTATTTAGCTTCATCATTCGACAAACTTTGAGTCGCAACTAAAATCTTTGGAACTAGTATCGTGTTAGGAATCACACGTTAAAAGGTAAGACCTCGTTAGTCCTTAGCTCGCACAAGTTTATCAACTTCTGAGAGTTGTCGATCGTATGGGGGCGACAGCTGATTAACGGAAAAACAGATTTAAAAACAGTAGGTGTACCCAGCAAAAAGTACAAAGCTGTGCTTGCTATACCTCTTTGTCGAATCTGCCTCTCATTAGAGTATGGCAGAAACATTGTAAAGAGGCTATTAAAGTTGAAGATTCAGCAATATCAATCATTTGTTTTCAACTTTCGTTAGATTTCTTGTGATCTAAAGTGAAAAATGATAAAATATAAGATCATGGGCTTTCACAGCCAGAGTAACAATTCGAAAGTACGAAATTCGATCGATAGATATTACGCACGTCCTAGCAGTGAATTCATACACACACCATTGGAGATGTTTACCACAGTAGTAGACAAAACTTTTGGTACTACAAGTTACTTTCGACGATCGTCCATCAGCCCGGATTCTGTTCCACATATTCCACAGCTCTACGTTTCAACTGGAATTGAATCCATCCACAACTGCATGGTGAGGTAGAAAGTGTGAAAAAATATTTCGAATATGATGTGATGATCGAAGACCACTCACATATATTTTCGAAAATCTTTAAGAAAAAACTGCATTAACAACTACCCATATTGGTTCTACAAGAAATCCCAAGTTAAACAGTATCAATTTTCTACAGAAGTTTGATATATCAACAAAAAATTAAGGGAAGTTTGATGCCACGTCATAAAATAATATTAAGCATATTTCATTCACAATGCTAGAAAAAAGCCGGAAGTCCGAAAATAGGCATTGTGATTGTTGGATAGACAATATCTAAAAAATGAATTGCGCCTTCGGTCATATATTCGAAATATATCCTGGACGAAAAAATATAGTCAGAGTAGCCAAATTTAAAAAAAATGTAGCCAAAGATTGTACTTCATGGTATGCATCGATAAAAAGTGATAAAATTCGAAAAGCAAAAGAAATGATCAGAATATCATCAGACCTGAGGAGAATATAGAGAAAAATTCAATTTATCACTCAACTTCGAAAATGAAGTGGATGTAAGTAACATTATTAAACTATATCCATCCAACAAACAAAGCTACCCGAACAAAGATAGTTGCGTGATCACAGCATGATCATCACATACATTTGCATCTATTGGGTAAAATAAACAAGCCTCCTTACGCTGGCCAATCAGATTTAACAGTGTCGGTGTGGTGAGTTACGTTTCAATGCCTGTGGTGGGTACATAAACAGTATTTTAAAGTTTAAATTTTTTAAAATGTCAAGTACTGATATGGCTGAAGAAACTGCTGATTTGTGTCCCTACATTCCATCTTAAAAATGTTCCTATACCCAGCTTATATTTCGGTCGTTCCTTAGTGCGACTCTGTGCAAGCAGACTTGTCTAGGAGATCACGTGCACTATGCATGATACTGTTTTGGAGTACTCTGTTGCTTAGATGGGCAGAATCATATTACAAAAAAGATAAAAATATCTTTAGGATGCAAAGGCTGCCACTTTCTTCATTATACATTTTTTAAAGATTCTTTGCACTCCTATAATTGTTATTGTTTACCAAAAGTGAATTACAGTGATGAAGAATAACAAAAAAAATGTCAATGAAATCAAAAAGAAGCACTCAGAACTTGAGTTATTCTGAAATAAATCAACAACCATCAACTAATTATCCTTCGACTCCAAAATGTTATATTAAATGATTTAAAATGAAATGCTTTGCTCTACACTCTAATAAACCGCACTGTATTATGCGAGAATTAATCTCCTTGTTAGCTACAAAAATTTAGCGTTAAATTTATTCAATTTTTACCGATTTGCATATTCGATTAGCGAAACTATGTAATAGAAAATATTCAAGGAATTCCACAAATATTACTATTTGGTAATTCGTCAATTATGAAACCAATAATTGAAAAAAGTAGCAAGCATGTTGATGGTTGAAAACAAGTTTATGATTTTATTTGAGATGATAATTTCAACATATTTGTGAAGGTCATTATTGTCGTCTGAATGTAAAGGTGTTGGTATTTCGGAATTTCTGTGAAAAAATTGGTGTTTCATCTTTTCATAATGTGATAACTGGATTTTACCGTTCATTTTCTACTGAGTGAAATAAACATTTTACCGAGAAGAAATACATTATCTTGATGATTGTGTGGCAAACATCACTTCTGAATCAATTTCGTTTTGATAAATGTAACGGTGTTCTTGATTATGAATATTTATGTAGTTCGGCAAAAATTCAAAAGCTAAACCAATGTCTGAAAAGTGCATAAATCTGAAATCTAGGCCAAACAAAAAACATAAAATGCAACTTCACTCATTGATTTTCAAGAAACAAAATCCAATATCCCAATTCCCAGGGTTCCATATTATCTCCAACCCTCTTTTTATTGTAATATCAACGACTTCTTGAAAAAAAACAAGAACTCAATATATAGCTTTGCTGACGACAGCACACTTGTCTCGTCATTTCATTTGAATTCCAGGACATCGGCTGCGGATGCACATCTTCACCGGCAGCAGTAAGTTGCATAACCAGGTTCAATTCAATGCCACGAAAACCCAGGCATCAAAGACAAACGTCTCCGAACCCGATATAATAATGTCAGGACAGATGATTCCGCTTTCTACTTCGATAAGTTTGTTGTGAGTCGAACGCTGGTATTCCCCGGATCCATATTGTCTCCAACCCTCTTTTTATTGTACATAAAAACAAAAAATCCAATATATTGCTTTGCTAACGACAGTACACTTGTCTCGTCATTCCATTTGGATACCAGGAAGTCGGTTGCGGATGCACATCTTCACCGACAGCAGGAGGTTGCATATCTTAATGAGAATCAAGAAGTAATTTCGAAATGGGATGAAAGTAACCAGGTTCAATTCAATGCCACGAAAACCCAGGCATCGGTTTTCTCCAAAAATATGAATGTCTCTGAACCGGATATAATAATGTCAGGACAGACAATTCCGCTTTCTGCTTCGATAAGTTTGTTGGGTGTTAAAATGGACACTAATATGTCTTGGCACAATCATGTTGCTGGATTTGCAAGGGCTGCTTCTCAAAAGCTTGGAACACTATTCCGAAGCAGTACACACCTCAGCAACTTTTGATGCTTTATAAAGCTCAGATCAGACCTTCTTTGGAGTATTGTTCTCATGTATGGAGATCCGATCCTAAACATACCCTGAAGCTGCTGGATTACATCCAGAAAAGAGCCATCCGTCTGATTGGAGACGCAAACATAACTTGCAATCTTGATGGTCTGGAATATCGAAGAAGGTTTCACGGGAGGTGTTTAAGGGACTTGGCACATTTGATTCCACCAAAAGCGGTGCATATCAGAAATACGCGACGGACTGTGGCTGCTCATCGTTTCGAAGTTCGACATAGTACACCTCGAACATCGCTGTTTTAAAAACTCTTTCATTTGGAGAACTGCGTTCATGTGGAATAAACTTCCTGAGAACGTTTTTCCCAATGTATTTAATCTCCAGCGATTCAAATCAAATGTGAATCACTACTTTCGCACAAGCACCGCTCTTAGAGTGCCTTAAGGTTTATCCTGTAGTGCTTCTGTTTTTTCTTTGAAAAAAAGTCCCATTTGGAATCATTCCACCCCCACTCTCAATTCTACCTTCTCCGCTTTTTGGAAAAGCTATTCGCAGGATACCAGTTGAAAGGATTAATTTCTTGAAGGAGAAATAAAGTATACATCTTTAATATCTAATCCAGTATTTATTGGTCTGGAATTCGTTCAACCACAACATAGCAGGCCAAACAGTAAAGTATCAATACAATATATTTACAAAAACAGACGATTAGCTACCGCACGTATATGTGCTTTCACGTGACGAGTAGCTCTAAACACTGGATTATAGTATGAAGTGGATGTAGAAGGTCGATAAAATAACCCTGTACATACACACTACAAATAAAATACACCGGTTATACATTGGATTTCGAAGTTATTGCTCACAAAACACAATTGAAGTCAAATTTATTTTTCAGTGCCTTGTAAAATAATTCAAGCCCTAATTGTATTCGGAGGAACAACTCCGAATTCTGCGACACAGAAACAGGTACCTATAAAAATTATATACAAAATAAAATTAAAAATAAATAATACAAAAACAGTAAAACGACTTGTCCACTAGCAGAAGAGATGCGAAAGAAAGCAAAACCGACGCTTCGCTTCTACTAGAAGACTTTTCTCATTCATCTCTATTAGATTTCCACAAAATTATAAATGTGATGCTTGAAAAGAGGTTTCTTTCGCAACTCAACTCTAAACCCTAGGCAATATTAATTGTACAGTGAAAACTACCCAATTGATTTGAATGTCACAATTCAAAATTGTTTCCACAGGATTCACGAATCAATAAATCAAAACAATATAATACATATTTACAGTTTAGTTCAGGTTATTAAGGTTGCCGTTCAATCGAACTTGACGAACTGATTCACCATTTCAAATAACAAACAAATCATTATAGAACCCTGTATATTGTCTTTTCGAAGATATAGCACGAGTGACCATTTCTATTCGAATTGATGGCATTGAAACCCTATACAAATTGAATATAGTGGCACTATGAAGTCACCTGTGGAAATATTGTCAAGTGACTTGATGTATTGAGAAACAGGAGATTTTTTAGTTTTCAAGGAAAATTCAATAATTGAAATTTTTCACCATTTCACATTATTTTACATTCATCTCAAAAATCTTGATGGAAAACCGTGATCGAAATGGCCGGTGAAAGTGAAAATCTTACATTAAAGTGCTAATGGGAAGTTTTATTTTTTAAACTTCAACATTAAAGGGTACAAAAAAACCAAAGATACTATGTAGTTCATTTTTCTGTGCCAACAAAAAGTGATAAATTGGTTTTTAACTCTCAATGAGAGAGTGAAGCTTTCAACTTTCGCTGGCAAAGAACATGTTCTGTTCCTAATTCCTTTGATTTTTTTTTGTAGTTCACGAGATGTTGAAGTTCAAAAAATACTACTTCCTATTGAGACTCGAGGTAGATGAAGAAAAAATGGCATTTCAAGAAAATAAATAGAATGTAGGTGAACTGGTAAAAATTTCAATTTTCAAGTTCACCCTTGAAAATTCAACAAACTTCTTCATTTGTTCTCACTACATCAAGTTGTTTGAGAATATTTTCATCTATGGAAACATTGCAGCCATATTGAATTTAGATCTCCTACGCCTCTGCTTTCAGCTTTCTCTTGGCCATTTATTATTTGAATTGTTTTCTACTATAATCAGAATGACTTTGCAAGTAGAACAGTGGAATTATGAGTGAAACAAAAATCTAAAATATCTCAACAAAAGAACAAGGAGAAATGCTGGAGAAACTTTGGACGATTTTTTATGAGCTTTTTGTTAATATAAGGGAGAATACTCAATTCAGTCTTTTCCTGAAACAAGCTCTTACTATTTTTTGCAAAAGTAGATTATGAATAGTTTCAGTAATTACTACAATCTGTTTTCGAATAACATGACAAATTTGCGATCTCAAAAACTCCATGGTTTCAAATTTTGAGCTAATGCCTTGCATTAAACAGCCACCTTAAAACTGACACAATTTTTATGTATGTTTATGTTAGGAAACGACTTTGTATAAATTTTCCTGATTCATTCTTGGGTACCAGAAATCAGTCTTCACAAAAATGATCATTTGGCAATCAGTAATAATCAAGAAAATTATGAGATTCAAATCAATATTTTTCGATATAATTAATAAATAATCCCTAAGCATATTCCAATTAAACAAATGTATAAACAATAAATACACAATATTATAAAAATATAATATACAGCTTTCACTTATGTATTATAATTACATCCTGTACGACTGACTATACATAATTATTTTAGTATGTTTGATTTCGGTCGAATGTTTTATTAGACTCGGCGGTCTTCAACTTTGATGTTTAAAGGATAAATCACTTCCAAGAAATTATAATACAAAACTCAATGAATAGAGCGAAATGTTAATTTCAAAGTATTAAACCCTTACAATAAAAAAAGAAATAAATGATATATGTCAATATCTGAATATGGTAGATATAACGAATTATGGACTCTTTGATATCTGAAGAACAAGATAAGAATAAAAATGAAATTGATTATCAATTTCTCCAAATCTCAGCCAATACCCTTAACCTATTCGCACCTAAAAACGTAATAAAAACTAAGAAACTTTACCTACTCATTTGAACTGAAACTGATATTTGTTTATTGATAATGTCGACCAAACCAAACCAGATACTTACAGAAATCAAAATTAATATGAAGACTATATCCAGGTGAAATCCATATGTATAATAAAACAGATATTTCAAAATAAAATCTCAAAACATTCTAAAGAATAATGTTTCGTACTTGAATTGCCAGTGAGTAGGCTCGAGGTTGATTTGTGAATTGAGTAATGGAACGTTAATGATATGGTCGTTTGTTGATTTTCTTACTGGCAATGAATCTTACAGGCGCAGATGACGAATTTACGCCTCAACACTCCTCAATGCGTTTCAATAACATTGCATTTGATTTGTAGTAATGTTTGGTGGAAGATTGATCTAGCACACGTCTATTCGGATCCAAGTTATAGTACAGTCAAATTGTATTTAACTTCATTGTTGAAAAGCTGTGTTCTCGATTCAAGTTGGTTTGCTTTAGTTTTGTTGTTAAAAAGTTGTTAATTAATTTTTAAGTGAAGTAGTCAGTTGAACTGTAGTGCAACTATTTTGATTTATTATAACTAATCTTCATAAAACAGAAGAGATATTTTCTGAAGCTATACTTATTTGTTTAAACTAAAAACCATAAAAAAGCTCAATTCAAATTCAAATATACTAACTATTAAAATTCGTCATTCAGTAAGTCAAGTAGGTATTGGGCTCCACTGTTCTCAAATCACAATCTGAGTATAACTAAGAATGGACAACTCTCCTTATGAAGAAGCCATTTATCATTTATGGGATTTCCAGAAAAGCCTAACCTTACCTATTCAGGATGAACAAAGAACGTTCATACACGAATCAAAACTTGCATCAAAATGATCTCAGAAATTCAACAACAAATAAGAATTAGAACTCATCTTTGATTAGTAAAATTGAGAAAAATTTTATCAGTGTTCAACTATTTTCATTCACAGCTGTTCTTCAAATTTCAAAGAGTTTTTTAAACATTTTCAAAATCAAGAATTCGGAGATAGATTTTAAAAAACCAATCCCAAATAAAATATACTAACCGGTCAAATTGATGAATATCACAGTACCAAAGAAATTATAAATCATCTCAATCTGAAAAATTATAATTATTGTCAGCTCTTTCAACATTTGACTAGAATTACCACAATAAATCATCATATGTTTTCTTGTCTATTTACATAGAATTTAATCCTCACTCTAGTCACTGGATGCTTCAATATTAGCAACAAAACCTCTTTCGTTGTGAATGTTTTAAAATCAAAGTTTTTAGAGTCCCCTATTTTTAATGAGAAGATAAAATGCCTTCAAAAATTATTTCTAATAAAGTCATCTGAAATTATTCTGAATGACTAATGATTAAGTAAGGTCTAGTTGATTTAATTGAATGAATTCTTGTGGAAGAATAACGGAACAAATTTTAATTTTTTTATCTCACGTCGTCTCAACTTTGAAGAATATAACAAAAAAAAGACGAATTGAAAAACAACTTTTTCACTAGCCAATTATTTCTCATGATGAATATGGAATGAAGATTCTCATGACCGGGATTATATAGAGGAGAAAGAATATCCAAAAACTAGTTGCCTTCGAAGACGTAGACTCATTTGGCCCACAAATGTGTAGGGCTTCTTCTGCACTGTTGTAATTTACCGACAGGAACTACTGAGCTGTGAATAGTAGACTGATTTTTTATACATCAATTTTGATTCCAACATCAGTTTGGGCATGTTTGGGGCATGTGGAATGGTTTGATTTCTGCATCTTTTAAAGTTGCTAAATATAAACAATATGATTATGTCGAAGCTATTTTCCGGGTTTTTTGGCCGTGGTGTGCACGTTTTCATGCCCGGCCGTTTTGTCTACCACTGCGGTAGACATCAAAGGCATCCCAAAGCAGTAGTTTGTTGCTAGTTTCTATCAAAAATAAAATACTATCTTTATATACTTGTGATGCACTGTTTTGGAACCTTTGGTGTAGTAATGAATCTTACTGGAGTTTTATCCCAACACCAAACCGTTATTTTTAACACCTCGACAC